>JAECUM010092854.1:0-282451 GCA_016617855.1 Megalonaias nervosa | reverse complement strand
TCCTCCACCATTAATACTGGCCGCCATGTATAGCCTATCGTGTGCTGAAAAATGGCGTTAAGCCCCACAACAACAACAACAATAACAACAACAACAATATCTTGCTCAATGACAAACCCACCACACATTTTGAAAGGGTTCACACAAATTTTGACAAGCACATCTGAAACTATGAAATTTCATTTTTTTAAAGTTATATATATTTCTTTGCTTAGGATATGTGAGAGATTCTGAATAAGTCTTTAAAGATGTATTTGAACTTATCAAAGGAAATTACTCCATTTTTGTGTAATAATATGCAAACAAGTTTAAAACAAAGGTTCACCATACACAATTTTCAATACTTTTTCCTCTTATTCAGGATGAAAAATGTGTATTAACTCTACAATGAAGGTAATTTTAAATCTAAAATTCTACATTTTGTTCTCAGACTTTTATTGACTCTACACAAATGTTTCTATTTATTTATGAAATATATCCAGCTTTCTTAGCAAAAATGTCTTCAAATGAGAAAAGAGATTGCTTGCTCACAACAAATATTTTTTATTCTCTTTAAAATGCAATGTCCAGCCTGCTTGTATGTCCAAGAACTATGAAAAGTATGTCTCTGTCACCTAATTTTGTACTGCGTAGCATTCATGGAGATAAAAGCAGCTTTTGGGTTCTATAACAGCTCATACACAAGTGTCACATAAAGATTGATAAATGACAAAACTAAATGTTTAATGAAGCAATGGAAGTAGGTCACTGTAACCTACTCTAAGTGCTGGTATGTATTTCTCCCCAAGGTTAATCGTCCATGAAGTTTAAAAAGTGCACTTGCAATAGAGTCCAAAAATGTAGGTTAAAGCCAATAATTATAATGAATGATGTACATGCCAGTAACAATATCATCGGAAAAGTCATGTATGTTTCATTTACATTTTGGAAGAGTGGAAAATAAATGATCCTAATCAAGCATCCTTGCATTGAAAAGCAAGAAACATTACTCTATATGATGCAATTATGGTAAGGCAGTGCTTAGCTTTTCTTGATGCATGAACATATTAACAGAAGGTTAATAAATACAAAGACAAAAACAACGATGACGTACGAAAATGTACATGGATGTACAATTTACTATATTTACTTGTGTATTATGCAGACCCAGCAGCAATCTGCTTAGATGATTTCAAATCAGGATCGATGATGCTCATTCTTCCCATGATTCCAAACAAAGAGCATAGATCCCGATCTGCATTATCCATTGGCACATTTAGTTCTAAGCTGATCATAGCTGCATACAACTTTCATATACAAATAAATACAGGAGGTGACTAATGACCTATATTTGACATGATAAGGTAGCAGTCTTCAACATATCAGGTAAAACCCATTATAAAACAATAAGGTAGCAGTCTTCAACATATCAGGTAAAACCCATTATAAAACAATGCTCAGGGTCCAATGAATAACATCGTGATATAAGCCGGATCACGCTAACAAATTTTTCTAAAAACTTGCCATAGAAAATGTTCATTGAAATTTCAATGTCAGCAGTTTTAAGCAAACTCTTGATCATATAATCTGCTAGGGATATGAATAATCTGCTTTTCCGAGAACATGTATTTAGGATGTTAAAAAGAGAGGTCACCTTAAATTAAAAAATGGGAGCCATGCTGCCATTGCGTTATAAGTGGAATCCTTTTATAATAAATCGTGTTATGATGGGTTTTACCTGTATGTCATAGTAACCTTTAACATCAAAGCATGAAATGGTCTCTAAAAGATCATGACATACAAAAAATACATTGTCAACTTTTAATGACAATAATGATAACACATGCAGTTAAAAGGATTTAGTGGAACTCAATGTCTAGCCTGTCAGGCAAACTATGATGTATGGTACACAATGTCTGGCCTATCAGACAAACTATGATGTATGGTACACAATGTCTGGCCTGTCAGGCAAACTATGATGTACCATACACAATGTCTGCCCTGTCAGGCAAACTATGATGTACTATACACAATGTTTGGCCTGTCAGGCAAACTACGATGTATGTTACACAATGATTGGTTTGTCAAGCAAATTATGATATATGGTACACAATGTCTGACATATCAGGCAAACTCTGAAGTATGGTACACAACTTCAAAAGCGAGCATTCTGCAAAACATACTGTATTTGGCATAAATTATCTCCTGCATCTGACTTCCAAAATACTGACACAAAACTTGAATGTTGCTCATGATGAAAGTGACACTGGAAAAGAGCTACCTATGTCTAATGCTGATGCTGGCGAAACAATAACACAAAACTTTAATACATAATATTAATTCGGACAATGATGCTGCCATTGCTGTTAAAATAATGATGCCTATATCGGGCTATCTGCTAATGCTTGGCAAGACACAATAACATAAATCTTAAATACACAATGTTAACCCCAACAACAGTGATGAGATTGCTGTCAAATAATGACACCTGTGTCTTGCTATCAACAATGCTTGGCAAGAGACAATAAAACATAAATATTAACTTGGACAATGATGATACCATTGCTGTCAAAGAATACACATCTCTAGCAATAACTGACAGACAACAAAATTTCCATTTAACACTGTGACTGGCCTGCAAATAGTTAAATGATACAGTGGTCCCTCACTGTTTAAGTGTGCTATCTTATTAAGTGAGGTAGTCTTACTGGGGTGCATCACATGAAATAACATAATTCAACCAATGTAATGGGATCCATGACCATAACTGTGATATATCATGGACCGTGTTATACTAAGGTGCATAACAGTGAGGGATGCATGTACAAGGTACAACACTTTAACAACATAAAGATTTTAATGACAAACACTTCCTCAGAAATGTTATAGATCTTTGTCACACCTGCCATTGGAGGAGAGGCAAAGATGATATGTGCAATAAGTTGCAAAAGTAATTTCTCTCTTTCATGTCTGTACAGTAAAATAACAAGAGTCCCACTAAGGGACTGACACTCTACTAGTCATGAAGAATTTCCAGGAATTAAAATTAAGACTATTTCTTCCTTTTAGCTGCTGAGTGCTGAAGCCATCTCTGATATTCTTCAGTGATAAGATTTTCAAATTAACTGCTGTGGCAGACACAATGGATGTCATGCTGGCACCATTCATTTAGGACCAACTGCAAGAAATCTTGCATGAAAACCACAGGCTGATAAGACCATCCACTCTGGAGGAGTATCAATTAGAACATTTTAAAGATCACTGCCATAGTGGTCATACTGGATGTCAAATTAGCACCATTTTCATTCAGAATCAATTAGACATCATAAGAAGTCTTTTAGTGAAAACATGTTTATACAACCATCTGTTGTTGAGCAGCAGCAATAAAAAGATTTCCAAGATGGCCAATGTGGTGGCCATATTAGACGTCCAAACAGCACCATTTTCATTTAGGACCAATTAAACCATGGGATGAATGTGTGTATATAGTTTCAAGGCAATCATCCAAGTAGTTTAGTAGAATAAACTTGTCCTAATGGACAGATGAACGATTGATTAAAGACCATATCATAAGAGTTTCTGATCTATGACCAGTAGAACTAAAAATAAAGTAACAATATTTTGATTTTAACTTCACATGTATCTAAGATGTATTTACAATCAATTTAATTGAATTTTCTTTGCTTGAACAGGTGCCTCTACTGCACTGACTGTTAATGGCCACATGCCTCCAATAATACCTGCCTGAATAGATACACCAACTGCTACTGCTAATTCTGGGTCCACAGAAACATTTGGAGGTTTGTTGAAAAAGTATTGTATCAGCTCCCTCACTTTTGGAATTCTTGTTGATCCCCCTACAAGGATAACTTCATCTACTGCTTCTCTAGGTAGCTGCACTGCCTCTAAAACTTTTTCTATTGGCTCCAACACCTTTTTAAAAAGATCTATGTTTAAGTCTTCAAACTGGGTCCTTGTCATTTTGTCTTGAAATACTACATGTTTGCCCATGGAATGTAAAGGAAGTTGTATATTAAATGATTCATAAGTGGTAAGATGAAGTTTCAAGTCTTCAACATGATACCTAAGAGACTGCAAATCTTCTTTATCTGTCAATGGTTTACCATATTTCTGTGTTATAACTCCCTGAAAGTGTTGAATTAACCTCTGATTAAAATCCTGACCTCCAAGACGATTATTGCCTGCAAAGAGAGAAAGAGTGAGCAAAATTAAGCACAATACAGTGGTCCCTTAAAATAAAGCCCCCCAGTTTTATAACACGGGTATGGTAATGTACCCTATTACATTTTTTGAATTTTATTTTATAGTACTCAAATTGTTTCACTTAATTTTCAGACCTGGAAAATGAGAATGAATTATAATGTAACTTCATCACGTAGGTATCTGCATGTATGTTTAGGACACAAACTAGTATCCTACAGTTTAACTCTACATATTGTGGGTCACTTTTATGGCTGCCACGAAAAGTGTCATAATGAGAAGCATTGTTCTATAAGCATCTAGCGTAATAAAATATCACAACACTCACTCAGTGAAGCTTTTAGTAGTCTCCAGCAGCCACTGTAATAATTTATTATTATGCAGAAAATAAATTCAGGCCAAAATGATCTTCACAGTGGTACACTGGTACCTTTTCTAGCTAAATTTTTTATATAATTTTTGACCTTTACTTTTAGCTTTAAATGTTTCAAAAGCTGCAACTTTGAATCAGCACAGTATATTAACCAGTATTGTGTTGACATCTTGCTAAACCACATACATACATACATACATACATACTGGGCCCCGAGTGGCCAAGTGGTCAAAAGCACTCACAATTACGGATCATTGCCATCTCACCTCTGTCTGCGTAGGTTCAATTCACAGGTTCGGCCAATGTGGGTATGTGAGAAAGCTTGCCAGCAGCTTCTCGTGGGTCGGTGGTTGTTTCCGGGGTTTGCCCGGGTTCTTCTTCCACCATTAACACTGGCCACAATGTATAGCCTATCTTGTGCTGAAAAATGGTGTTAAACCCTACAACAACAACAACATACATACATACACACACACATACATACATAGTGTATTTTATTTTAAAAAATTGTTATTCCAAAGATCTATTTTAGAATCTATTATCACTGTATACACAGAGAAGCCAGATTTTACTGGATGAAAGTTGCAGGCTTTAAGTAACCTTGACATGACAGCAAGTATAAAAAACATGTATCAATGATTACGCTGATTAGCCACTATAGCTGAGAACTGACACAAATGCATGCAGTTCACTTATCCAATTCCAATACTCATTCACATTGGGCAAAGTACTTGACTTCAACTGCTTTGTCTATAATTAACCTACATGTATCAATGATTACGCTGATTAGCCAGGTTCAGCCAATGTTTAGGACACAAACTAGTATCCTACAGTTTAACTCTACATATTGTGGGTCACTTTTATGGATACCAAACCAACTAAACTCATTCACATATACAACGCATAGTTAACCGGTTTAGGGTAGTCTATCATTATATACAACGTATGGTCATTAATATGGAAAACATAGCATGGAAGAATTTATGCGGACAAGGACTAAACATAAATACTAAACCTGCATTAGAGAAACAAAACATTTAAGCCACAGTGATTTTCTTTTTGTTTGAATGGGTCTACTACTAACAAAGATGCATCTAATTACCACACTTCATGACTGGAACATAAACACCATTCAAAAAATGAACACCAAATTTCAACAAAGTTATTGAACATGAAATATATGTAGACCTCTTTTACAATAAAGGTTTACAAAACTGAGTGATTCTAAGTTGGATAGTATGCATATAACATCCAGAAACTAGGTATGGTCATGAGTTAAATGTCAAAATGTAACCAAAGCCTGATAGAGATTCAATACAGGTGACAATAAGCTTCTTTTCTTGTGTGGTATTAATATAAATGCATAACAAAAAATTTAACCAAAGTTATCTCAGCATAAAGTATGGGCTGTAATCAACAAATTTGACAGAGTAGTGCTCATCGAGATGCATCTCTCATCAAGAGATAAACACTTTATCTAAGACATGAAAATATGAAATAAAGGTCACACTGACCTGCTTTTAATGTAAAGGTATGGTATTAACAGACATACATAGTCACCTAGTCTGTTGATTCTATCAACAGAGTTTGAGAATAAAATAAAACTACAAATTATAATTTAAGTCTGTAAAGTGTGAAACATGAGTCACAGTAACCTACTTCATTCATTCAGCTATCCAGAGATAGCTGAATGGTAGTTGTCAAAATTTAGCCTCTCACCAAGTTTCATGCTATAACACTTTATTACAACATGAATTTGGATATGGCATGGTTGTGGCATGCCAAAAGTTTACAATAATCTCACCAAAAGTAGGACCTGGGAAGAAAGAATATTTGAGATGCAGTGCAGCTATACACAAAAATGCACTTTTATCTGTATGGATGTCTATGCTATATGTAGCACAATAGGTCTCCTGTTATCTTATATGTACCAATTAATGGTTCTCTGCCAAAAAATAAATACTAAATATGTAATCACAGTTTTAAGAATTTCTCATTTAATATTCATCATTTTAACTTGGTAAATGCAACAATGAAGTCTGTAATTGATGCCCACCCCACCCCTCATCCTGTATAGCTAAGATGGTACTATCATGCAATATTTTCTTCAGTAACTATTCTGGATATTGCACAATACATTACATAACATTATGTCACTTTGTGGACCTTGACCATCATCTTACAGCAGGGTTTCACTGTACATGATAATGCAACTCTGTTTTATGAAGGCTGAATAAATCATAAGTTTAAGTCAGTCCTCTCTTTCTCAGACTGTCTTATTCTGAGGCCATAATGAATTAAATGTGAAGATATGAGCAACTCTTAAAATTACCCCTCACAGAAAAGCTGGGGCATCTAAAATTTTGGCCATGAAAATTTTATAATTCCAGAACGGTACTGACCTGCCATCGCAAGAGTAAGAAACATTCCGCCCTGAACATTCAGAATTGAAACATCAAGAGTTCCTCCCCCTAGATCGATCACCATCACATTCTGAAATCCCAACACCCTGTGAAGACCATATGCTAGTGCTGCAGCTGTTGGTTCATTGATGATGCGGAAAACCTCCAAACCTAAAATATAAAGGAAATAAATCATACTGTTTAGTACAGTGTCAAAATGATGGATGTACTGGCTCATTTACAGATATAGCCTGTTCTGTACTGATGTATTAGCCTTTACTAACACAGGTAAACTCAAGTTCATTTCAGGCTAACACCACTGGCTCAGATTCTTTTATTCCAGATAAGCATTCTCAACACCAAGACTGATAAGCTGATTGAAGATACAATGATTGAGTAAACTGCATTATAACAGTGGTATAATTGAATTCAGTCATCTGGTTTGGTTTGGCGTTGCATCGTAAAACAACACCAGTTGATTATTTAGTACCAAGGCAACTGGAATAATGTGCCTACACCATGGTAACTGACCTGAATTGATCAAATGGCAGCAGTCAAACTTGTTCCCTTTTTAATCCAAGTATTGCACACTAACCATGGGTCCCAAAATCAAAGTTTCACAAGACACTCTGATAAAGATATTCAGATTGCCAGATTACAGATATTCATCATGTAAATATTCTTATAACAGTGTGGCCCTCTTCTTGACTATCCAGAACCCCTTCAGCAGCAGGAAAGTGGCCCTATAAGAGGGGTGACCTTTCCAGAGGAAATGCACAAGAAAGTGAGTAGTAATTACATGCATAGTAACAAAGGCATAACTACTTCAAAATATTTAACATCTTCATTTAAAAATCAATACATGTCAATGAACCGAGATGTAAAACTTTATCTTCTATTAATGTCTTGTAAAATAATTATAAATAAGCATCAATCACATTGCAAAAGCCTTGTCATGAAAATCAATGTATAACCATCTGTCTGTAACTGTTTTGCTATGCCCATTCCAATTACCCACTACTGCAAAATGTTTTCTTCATCTGTTACAATGTATATTTAAATCTTTTCAATGTAAAATTTCTCAGCAATGATCATAGAATTATCTCCCTTTTTCAGTCAGTTCACTTTTTTCTTCTAAACTGGGTATTTTTCTCTTCCTTGACAACATTTAGTACTTTTCACAACAAAGTGACTATACCAATGACAAACTCATTTACAGCTATTACACATAATGCACTGCATTCACTAAGGAATAAAGCTTGCCAGTTGATAGACTGTTTATTGCCTGGTACCCTTTCAAACATTTCATAATCTATGCAAGAGCCAAGAAGCTTATCATACTCTGAGCTGACTCAATGCCACAATTACTTTTTGTCATCTTAATTATTATTTGTAGTAATAACAGCAAGCAATTATCACAGTGACGACAAAATCTAATTACTGAGAAAGACATAGCAGTAAGGAAAATCAGCTTAATATCTTGCCCCTCTCCATTGTTTTTAAGTACTTTATCAGCATGTTGGAACAAACGTCAATGTTAATTCACAACATAGAAATCAAAAACATTTGTTTTTAAGTACTTTATCAGCATGCTGGAAGAAATGTCATGTTAATTTACAACACAGAAATCAAAAACATTTGTTTTTAAGTACTTTATCAGCATGCTGGAACAAATGTCATGTTAATTTACAACACAGAAATCAAAAACATTTGTTTTTAAGTACTTTATCAGCATGTTGTAACAAATGTCAATGTTAATTTACAACACAGAAATCAAAAACATTTGTGAGATTTTGAACTGTAAACCCAAACAAGTTCCCACTCATGACAGGTAGATTTTTAAAATTTTGTTTGCACTAACATGCTGGTCATGTTAATGGGGTAGCTGTCTAAGAGGGGTAATCCTAAACACAAAATCAATGATACAAAGCGCTTCATGCCATAAACAACTGACCTAACAAAATTTCCGGCCAACAAAACATGTTGAGGTATAATTATCTTGCAGATGAATAATTAAATTTAACACAAGCCAAATTAGGCTTTGAGTGTAGTGGATTCTAACACAAAACAACAAATAATTAACAAGAGTGCCAAGAATGGCACACTGTACACCACCTCCATAAAAAAAACTTGATCATCAGATAACATATTATACATTACAAAAATATCCAGACCCTACAATTTCCAGACTCCATACAAAATTTGTAATGATTTTCATTTTACTTTTACTGCATACTAGATTATGAATCAAACTATCCTTCTATTCCTACATAAAGGCCATCAAATTTTCAGGACTAAGGCACATCAGTTCATGTAATCATCACCCCTGTTTTAATTCATGCAAGAGGATTTCACTCTTACCAAAACAGATAATTCTGTTGGAAACAAATCTAATACAACTAAATCTTACTGCAGTGAGTCATTTCTACAAGAAAACACCAGAACATCATTATGTATAAACTGATCAAAACTGTAAACAAAAACACACCAAGAAAATAATAAAATGAAAAAAATATATATCCATATAACATGGACCCCCAGTGAAAGCTTGGTTCAAAATGATAAGAGCAACAGAAGCTATAATTTATCAACTTATATTTTGTGACAAAATGTTGATTATCAAACTTACATATTGTTTTCTTGGTGAAAAGCTTCATATCAAATATGGTTTCAGTCTATTATGTACATCCAAAGTTATTAAGTACAACAAAATTGTGCTGAACTGTTAGATAGGTCAGTATCAAAGGTTATGTTCTCACCCATGCATGCACCATATAAGTGGCAGGGGAATAAATGTACACTTGACATTTCATTCATGCTGTTGGACGGACTTGTAATTACCTGCCAGTGTTCCTGCCTTTCTAGTGTAGTTTCTCTGCATTTCATCAAACTCTGCAGGAACAGACATTACCACCTTTGTAACAGAAGCTGACAGGTTATGTTCAGCAGACTTTCGCAATGTGCTGATTATTATTGACCCCACATCCTCAGGTGTCACATATTTCTCGGTCTTGTTCACAGATATTACAAAACGTACCATTCCATATTCATCCGCCTCCAACTGCAAATTAATAAGCAAGCAAATTAATGATTGAATAAATATATAAATAAATAAATAGGTTATCTATTTAATTCTTACTACTGTCCTACCCACTTATATTGACATCATTTATGTTGACAAGCTATGTCAACGAAAAATACAAAGTCGGTCCCATAGCCGATTATTAATACCAAATTTGTCATGCTTATGTTGATGTCGAGATAAAAAATAACTAGATATGTCAACTCAAGCCCTTGGTCCAAACTTGAACAAATTCTTTGTTTTCTTTTGTTTATATTGACAAGCTACTAGTTCTGACTTCTACTTTGCTCTACAGTTATTTGATGTTGACACCAGGCTTTAATGCTGCCATCACATTAACCATATGGGCATAATTGAGCCTCAGAAATTGATTTTCACTGCGACTTCAAGGGTATGTGCACCTTTCATGAAAACAAGAAAACTAAAATCATTTATAAAAAAATGCACCCTTCATCAAAACAAGTCAGCACCAAGCTGGTATTAAAGCAATGAAATCAGATCAATTGTTGAATTTTCCTAAGTTATCGGAAACTGGAACAAATATGTTGTGCAAGTTTCATTTTCTTCAGGATAATCTAAATTATATGTATTACTCTGTTCTGGAATTTGTGAGTGTTTTATAAAAGCACAAGTTTAACTTACGATTAATGAATACAAAACTTGGTGTCAAGTTTTCATTTCCCAACAGGACTGCTCTGGTGGCCTAAGTGGTTAGAGCAACCGCCTCAGATGATGGAGGTTGAGGGTTCAAACCCAGCTGAGTCATACCAAAGACTTATAAGAATGGTACTAACAACTACCTCGTTTGGCACTCAGCATTAAGAGATTAGTGTTAGGACTGATCAGCCTGGTGTCAAGATAATGTAACTGGGTGGGACATATGCCACATGTCTGCAGCATGATGCCCCAGTGCTAGACAACACTATAAACTTCCCACACACTGCAGACATCATAGCAATATGACTCA
This sequence comes from Megalonaias nervosa, assembly GCA_016617855.1. Classification (NCBI taxonomy): domain Eukaryota; kingdom Metazoa; phylum Mollusca; class Bivalvia; order Unionida; family Unionidae; genus Megalonaias; species Megalonaias nervosa. The sequence continues at coordinate 271,427 of JAECUM010092854.1, read as the reverse complement.
AAATGTTAAAGCTATGTTAAAAATCCAAGAACACACACACTTCATTTCCCTATGAGTGGCCTCTTTCCCTTGGTAGCCTGATTAAGAAGTTTACATTTATTGTCTCAGGCACTGAGGCAGCCCAAAATCTAGGCCAATTTAAGTAGCATGTAAATATCATAACAATTAAACAGTCACATACTGCTGGTGACAATGCATATCACAGTTAATTGTTTACTGACACGTGATGTTGTTGTTGTTGTAGGGTTTAACACCATTTTACAGCACAAGATAGGCTATACATGGTGGCCAGTATAAATGGTGGAGGAAGAACCCGGAAAACCCTGGAAAGAACTACCGACCCACGATAAGCTACTGGCAAGCTTTCTCACGTACCCACACTGGCCTTGACACATGTTGGTTGACAAAAGATTATACAGTATATAAAACACGACTACCATTCTTTTTAAAGATGTGTTTGTACACGGTATATATTTTCTAACGTGACCTATACCCAAATTCATGGACTTTTCATGTGCATGTACTGTACTTCATGCACTATGGAATGCATCACACAAAGGTAACACAAATGTAAGCTGTCAATATACTAGTTTATTTCAAACTGGTTTTGTCTTTTGTCATCATTTAATCAAAATTTCCATTATTTTCTCAAAGTGTAAATCCTACACACTGATGACAAGTTATCACTTACAGAAAAATTTCAACTGTATGCTAAACTTAAACACTTACTTACATATATATATATATATATATATATATATATATATATATATATATATATAGACACACACATACACACAGAATATGTTGATCTGACTATCAGATATGATTGCCTATTTCATTATCTATTTGATTTATGTAGTAAAATTCGAGAAAATTTTTAATGATAACCAGAATCTGATACAGAAACATTAGGTTACTCAATGAAGCAGATAAAAAAAAAATCCCTGCAACCAAGCTGAATCTTGATATAGTAAAATGCCGATACATGTATCTTTACCATGGAAGAATTAATTAAACAAGTATATCAACTAAAATTCAAATATATATCTCAAAAGAATAAAAAACAAAGAAAGTACAATAATACAATGATTATCAAGAATCACTTGGAGACATGATTTTGTCTTTAAAACTGGTTGCTTGGATCACTTAGTTTTTTCTCAACTGGGGGTATAAATTAAGGGCAGGCTGAGAGTTAATTCATACGAATTAACAATCTTGAAAATCAATATCTGAATAGATGGCATTTTGCTGTAGCAATAAATCCCACGGATTCTTCTATTACCTTCAAATAGTGTAATTGTGCTAATGATACCTAACTGGGACTGTTAGAAGCTAAAGATCTAGAAACTTGGTCCAGGACAGTAGGACCCTAAATTACCCAGGTCCACACAAGCCAAGGACAGGTCCAACAGCTTTGTCTGACAGACAAATATTTACTACAGTGCATTAACATAAAGAAAAGACAAGAAAAAAATATTAATGCAAACTCAAAATTTAGACACCTATTTTACTGCTTATTTAATATTATCATATTAACTTTGACAATGTACAATTTTCAACTGCATGACCATGCTTTTTACTGGTGGATCCTCTTTGAATCTCAGTGCTGTAGTTAACTAAAACTTCAAGTCTAAAAGTTCTCAACATCAGATACAAATATCAACCACCCACCCATCCCCAAAGTAGAACACATCTGCCATTCAAAGCTTGTTCTGTGAAACAGATGGGAAAACAACCCATAAAGTCAATTTACATACAGTCCATGGCCCCAAAAGTAACAATTCACTTGGCGGATAATCTGAGTTTCCTCTGACCGTTTCCATCCCATTCTAGATATTCTTACATTTTGTGGCCAACTTCGATACTTGGCAGATGGTCAACCTTAGATGAACATTGCTTTGGCCCTTGAAGTGTACGTGTCAAGTGCCGTGTTTTCACAGAAGAAAAGCAATCAGTGTGCAAATGTCTCAGGACAGAAATCAACTAGTTATTGTTCCTCTGACATGTGCATTCAGGTTTTAAATGCTCAGGCATTCAGTTTATTAATAATTGAGAGGGGTATGTTTTATTTGCTAGCAATAACCTTTCTGGTGAAAGTAATATGCTCTCAGTTTGTTTCACATGCTACAGTAGAACCTGTCATGAGCGACCTCTGCTATGAGCGACCACCTGTCATGAACGACCACAATCGTAATGCACGGATCGATTTTATTATATAAACGCTCTGTAATGAGCAACCACCTGCTGAACGCGACCAGCGACCGCGATTTCTTGGCAAAATATGCATTTCAACACTGCTATGAACGACCGCATCGCAAAAAACAGAGATCAACACCATTGACCTTGACTTAATCCTTTGTAAACACGAGAGCTCAGGATGCATGTAGTATGCAAACAAAGTGCACATTAAATAACACTGAACAACCATAAGGCAAGATAAACACCACTAACCGTCATTTAATCCTTTGTATCAACGACCGCATAAATAGTAAAGATTGTTCAAATACAGTATTTAAAAAAAAAAAAAATTGGCTACCTACCAGTTGTGTGAAATTTACAAGTCCGGCATATGGTGTCATTTGTAAATTGCTGTAACCAGACTAAAGTACATGTCACTAACCGCCATTGTAGTGACGAAGTCATGTGAATTGCCAGTAAGATTAACCATTTTTTATCAAAGGGAGTAATGATGGACATACGCGGTCAATTTAGAGGTTTGTATTTTTTCTTTATCTTTGTGAAAACCCACACATTGCCGGTAGTCCTAATGTACCAGTGATAAATCTTTTGAAAGGGCTTCAGTGTAGGGTTGAGTACATCATTTGTCTTTCCAGTTAATCTGTAATGCCTGCGGGTGAATGAGGTCTTTGTCTTTAACACTAGTAAGTGAGAATCGTTTCCGGATTTTTTTTTTTTTTTTTTGTTACAGTGTTTCACCAAGCCACCATTTGTTTACCCAGGTGCAGATGGTCGCAACCTTTGTTTATCAAGCTATAACGCTGGTGATTTAAACTTCGTCTCAAAAAAATGTATTGTTTCTTGATGAGTTAATTTTTTTGGGGGGTTTCATTCATTGGTAAATAATATATATTTATTCCACATTTCCCCAAATCCTGATCAAAATCGAAATACATCTAGTCGTTATTACATCAACACTAATAACAATGGCAGAACCTCCAATGAAAAAAAGAAAACTCCTAACACTGGAAGAAAGATTTAATGTAATTGAAAGAAGTGAAAAAGGGGAGACAGCTCGCAAAATAGCAGCCAGCTTAAACGTCAGTAAAACGCAGATTCAGAATGTTATCAAAGACAAGGAGTCCATTAGAAACGAATGGCAGAAAGGTGCACAAGCACAAAGGAAATATGCCACAGCACGACGGACATTGTATGGAGATCTAAACGAGCGAGTATGGGAGTGGTTTTGTGTTTCAAGGAGTAAAAACATACCAGTAAGTGGAAAGCTGATTCAGGAAAAAGCAATTATTGTCTCAGTAGAACTGAATTATGATGACTTTACTGCATCAAACGAATGGCTGGAGAGCTTCAAAAATAGATACAATATCACAGCAAGTGTGCTCAGTGGAGAATCAGCTGATGTGAATTTACAGACAGTTGATGACTGGAAAAAAAGACTACCAGCCATCATATACATGTGCTAATACATGTACATATTCAGGTGATGTTCAAATATAAATTTGATTCACATTGTTTGATAGATGTACACTGTATATCTTTATTATGTAAAGTTATTTTGAGAGGAATGCATGCAATATTTAACAAGATTTATGAATAAAGGATATGATACATGTATAGTGAGTATGGGTATTTTTTTCTTCAGTGCTAACTACTGACCCTGGAAACCAGTCCATTTTCACACACCTGTTATGAGAGACCACCTGTCTTGAGAGACCACTTTTGGTTGGCAGAAGGGGCGGTCTCTCAAGACAGGTTTCACTGTACCTCATCAATCCAACTCACCTAATGATAACAAAGCTTCCTTAGCTCGGCACTGAACCTGGGCAGAGGTGTCAGTCTGGAACACATACACTAGCAGATCACTACTCTCTGATGCCTGAAAAATAAATAAACCCACAACGCCGTTCAGGAAGTATCCATAATTTTCCAAAACATCCTCACTGATATTGAGGCCAGAGCTTACGTTGTTGTCCATAAGGACAAATATTATCTAAAAGATTGGGATCATACAAAGAACTGACTCGAGTATCATGTTCTCTCTCTTGCTTGCAATATTGCAATCCTTAACGGCCAAAAACAAAAAGTAAAGAGCTAAAGCACACCAATTTTCTCAGTTCCACTATATATCCATTAGAAATTTTCAACCAGATACTAGTGAGATTTCACTTGGATATCTATTCCCCATCAGGATCCCAACCAGCAGTCTTCAATAAGAATTTTACTAATATCCATTTGGAAGAACTGAAATCCTGATCATAGATGCAGATTTCAAATAAATCAATTTTTAATTTTTGAGTCCTTTCTTCTTGCTTACATATGGAAAAAGTGGTTTTGTACAGTTCCTTTGAGCTACATATCAGTCAAATGAAGATAAAAAAATACATTTGTATAAAAACATGCCAAGTCTGGCAGAAATCAATCAATACTTTCTCTTACATGTAATTCTACCTGCAGTAGGACTAAATTATCGGTGGGATCCAAGTTGGTCCATGATGGCTTTGAAGTCTTTGAATAAAAATCGGCTGACCTTTGGCAAAGGTGAGATGAAATGGACAGACCTACCAAAAAATTGATTTTGAAACAAACACTTGAGTTAGTATTTCAAGTTTTTTGCATTATTTAATTGCTGTTGCATTGTGCAAGATGCTTTTAGAAGAACGTTTAAGGGCAGCTGATATGTCTTTTATTCAAGTTCCCTAAAAACATGTAAAATTTATGTCAATAAAAAAATCTACTGGTTTAGAGCCAATCTACAGATCAAAATTCTGTAAATCTACTGGTTTCATGTCCTGGTTCTGTTACAGGTAAGCTTGGTACAGAAAAGATGCTGGAATCAAACGCAGGAGCATGGGTAATCAGGAGGCATAGCTCCTGTCCAAAGAGAGGCATATGTTATCAGGAGATATATCTTCTGGCTATAATGTCAAGGAATGCTGGAAAATGAACTCATTCAAGGTCTTATCAACATAAATATGCATACCAAACTTGGAGACCGCTCCAGTGGCCTAGTTGTTAGAGCATCTGCCTCAGATGCAGGAGGTCATGGGTTCAATCCCCGGCCGAGTCATACCATCAAAGACTTATAAAACTGGTACTAACAGCTGCCTCGCTAGGTGCTCAGCATTAAGAGGTTAGTGTTAGGACTTGTCGGCCTGGTGTCAGAATAATGTGACTGGGTGGGACATTATGCTACATGTCTGTGTCATGATGCCTCAGTGCTAAACATCACTATAAACTGCCACACTACAGACATTGTAGTGATATGACTGAAAAATTGTTAAAGCTACGTTAAAAATCCAAATCACACACACAAACACACATACCAAACTTGGCTGAAATCCATCAATCTTTGGTAAATTTATACTGCGGAAATCTATAATCAGGAGGACAGGCAATCAGGAGACATAACTGTTACTAATATGAAATGAAATGCTTGAAATTGAACTCATTCAAGTTATAATCAACTAAAAAAAAAAACAAACTGACTCTAGCTGAAATCTAACAAAACCTTGGTAAAGTTATGCTGCAGTAACCAATATAAGTAGAAGGTGCAACTGGGGATGGGGGTGGGGGGCATAACTACTGTAAATGATATTAATGAATGCTAGAAATCAGACTCATTCAAGTCTCATTAATATAGAGCTGCCTAAGAAATTGGTCCAAAATCCAACAAACCATTTTTTTAAATTATTGTGTGGATGCCAAAGTCAGGATGAGCAATCAGGGGCCATAACTCCTTTAAACACAAAGAATGCTGGAAATTGAACTCATTCAAGGTCTTGTCAAAATATAGAGCTGATGAAGAAGTTTGGTTCATATCTATTAATCATTGAAGTTCCATTAAAGAATGACAGGACAGGAAAAAAGGGGACATAACTCCCCTAAATAATGACACAGAAGATGGAAATTCAACTCTTTTGAAGTCTCATCACCATAAAGATGCATACAAAATTTGGTTAAAATTCAGCAATTCCCAGTAAAGTTACTTTGCAAAAACCCAAATGCTGACAGCCAGCCAGTCAGTCAGTCTGTCTCTAAGTAATGGGTTTAAAATTACATCAGCACCATACTGGCTATACACTGACTTTTACAAGTTATTATAGATGTGAAGATAATGAATTGCAGAAAAACTTTAGAAAGATAAATCCTTCCAAATAAACACAAGCATGTAATCCTACAGGATAAACAAATAAAAGGTAAAATGTTATTCTTCTTAAACAGTTATAAATTTCAATAAAAAAAGATAAAATGTAAAGAATATGACATCCAGATGGATTGACAAAATACTATTAAAGGGTTCTGCCTACTATTATTATATGTTTCATCTAATATAAATTAAGAAACAATGTTTGGATAAATGAGTGCATGCTATACCTCCAGAACTGCCAGAGTTGCACAAGCACCACTGCGGATTTCTTCAGATTTGTCCTCAAGTCCTTCAACAAACACTACCAAGGCCTGAAATACAATGATTATGTTACACAACCAAGGTCTGAATACAATGATCATGTTACACTATCAAAGTCTGCAATACACTGATTATGTTACACTACCAAGGCCTGCAATACAATGATTATGTTACACCACCAAGGCCTGCAATACATTATATTACACTACCAAGACCTACAATACAATGATTATGTTACACTACCAAGGCCTAAAATACAATGATTACATTACACTACCAAGGCCTGCAATACACTGATTATGTTACACTACCAAGACCTGCAATACAATGATTATGTTACACATCAATTATGAATAGTATGCATCAATCATGACTGGAAATCAGAAAGTTAATGATGGTAATGGACACCTCTACAATGGCAATTTGTAACAAAATGTATGATGAACAGAGCTCTTTACCTTACCACTACTTGCTCAGATTGAGATTTTTTTGAAGCAATGACATTCTATTGTCTCAAAAGAATTTCCACGAATCCAAGTTAGAACATTTCTTTTGTGTAACTGGTGTGTGTTGAAATCATCTCTAATATTCTTGAACATGAACTAGGCTTTCATACTGGCTGCTGTGGCAGCCATACTGGATGTCAAACTGGCAGTATTGTCAATGCATTCAGGAGAAGCTATGTTAACACGATTTCAAGCTGGTCATCCATGAGACCATATATATCTGATGCAAGACTGGCACCATTTTTGTTTGAGATCAACTAGTTATTTTAAGAAGTCTTTCTGTAAAAACCCCATGCTAATATAGCCATACATTCAGGAGGAGTAGCTGAAACAAGACCTCAAAGATGGCCATCATGATGGTTCTACTAGATGTCAGATCAGTATAATTTTCATTCAGGATCAACCAGACACCATAAGACGTTTCCTGATGAAAATGCTCGTTATCTATAACTTTCCATTTAGGTGGAGTAGAAATAAAAAGATTTTGAAGATGGCTGCTATGGTGGCCATATTGGATGTCATAATGGTGCTACTGTCAATTCTGATGATGAAAGTCTTTTGGTGAAAACCCCACATTAATATCTATGAAGGAGGCGTAGCTATAACAAGATTTTCAATATGGCTGTTGTGGCCTTGAAGGATGTCAGATCAGTGCCGTTTTCATTTTGGACCAACCAGACACCATAAGAAAGTCTTGAGGTCAAAAACCCATCTTGATTTCACAATCCATCTCACAAGAGTATAAATAAGATTTTCACGGCAGCCATAATGGACATCAGATCGACACCATTTAGGATCAAGCAGACATCATAAGTTGTCTGGTGAAAACTCCATGCTGACATGACTTTCCATTCATCAGAAGTGCCAATAAGGAGACTTTCCGGATGAGGTGGCCATGTTATTCCTTAGATTGTACCATGTTTCATTTATGGTCAAGAAGACCTCATAAGATGTGTGGTTCTTTTTCTTTTCTGAAGTGAAATCTTGGTAAGACCATCTATTCAAAAGCAGTAGCAGTAACATTATCAAGATGTCCACTGTGGCAGTCATATTGGCTACCAAAGCAGCAACATTTTCAAAAATTACAACCAAATGGACACTGCGATAAATGTGCATGTAAAGTTTCATGACAATTCTCCAAGAGGTTTAGGAGATGCAGTAATAACAAACTTGTATTAATGAACAGATGCAAGATGAACAAAAGATAACATGCCATACCATAAGCTCTTCAGGTCTATAACAAGTAGAGCTAAACATTATGAACATAAATTGTGAAGAAAGGAAAACTATTAATACACTGCAGTATAGTGTAATGTGCATGGCACATAATAAACCCACACTATGTTTAACAGACACTAAACTTACTAAACTTAATGTGCAGAACCTTTATTTTCTTCTCAGTTCACCATGACCAGCTATAACCCTGAACTTTGACATTTTATCCATAAGATCATGTAGCCTTCCAGTTTCTAAGTGTAAGACCTCCATAAACTTTGGAAAACGTACATGATCCAAGACTAAGTTATTATATGAAAAAAATCTTTTTTTTCAATCATAGAGATCTTTTTCTTTGGCCTCTTGACCCCAAAATTATTAGGCTTCTTTCTCACCTAACTTATGTCATCCACTAAACTTTGGTGAAGGTACATGTTTGACAAGTTATATTTTTGTGCAGAAACTATTTTCTTAATGCAAAATCAATAGGCTTCTTCAATAGCCCAAATGCAAGCCATCCACAGAGTTTGGTCCAATCCTGTGATGTATAACTAACCTTTTATCCCAACCCCCTTCAAAGTGACCCTGACATCTGACCTTTTAACCCCCAAATCAGTAGGTTTCTTCCTTATCCCAAGTACAAGCCATGCACACAAATTTGGTGCAGGTATGTGGTGTAGAACTAATCTTACTTTTTATGCAACACAAATTCATTTTTCCTATTTCAGTCGCAGTTGTTATAACCTTTTGATCCCCAAATCAACAGACTTCTTCCACACCCAACTGTATGCCATCCACAAAGATTGGTTCTTGTGACTGATGAACACAAAAATTCATTTTTCTTATTTCAGTCACAGACTTCTTTCACACCCAACTGCATGCCATCCACAAAGACTGGTTCTTGTGAATGATGAAGAACTTGAGTTCTTGTGCTGAAATTGTTTTTCTTTTTTCAGTCAGTGAGTTCGACTTCTTACCTTTTTACCCAGAAATTGATAAGATTGTTTTATTTTATACCCCAAGAGCAAGTCATCCACAAAAATTTGGTAACTGTACATGGTGGACAACTCATGTTAATGTGTGGAAACCAGTTTTCTTATTTTAGTCTCTGTGACCTTGACCTTTTGACCCACATATTGAAAAGGCTCTTCCTTGCCCCAAATGTAAGAGATGCACAGTCTGGTAACTGTAGATGGTGCCCAAAGTCTTACTGTACAGAAACCATTTTGTCTTCTTTCAGTTAGTGACCTTGCCCTTTGACTTTTTTATGCCAAACTGATGGGATTCTTTCTTACCCCATGTGAAAGCCATCCAGAGATTGTGGTAACTGTAGATGGTAGACAACTCGAGCTAATATGAGGAAACAAAATTGGTGTACAGCATCTCAAAATAATATTCTTTGCCATAATGTAGGTGTATAAATATAAACAAAATAAAACAGAATTGTTTATACTTTGGTACTTAATAATTCATCTGTGCAAGGTTATAACAAAATGTTTTTGAATGATTGTACTGAAAGTATTTAAGGAAGAAATAATTTTCTGATAAAAATGTAAATGTCCTTCAGGTAAAATAAAAATCATCATCATGTATCTAGACAAGAATGACAATATGCCTACTAGATTTGATATTTCTATGTCAAGTGGTTTTAGAGTACAATGAACACACACTTCCCAAGACAGACAAGATGCAAACAAATCATCCAACTGAAATTTGTGATGACATAAAAACCCAAATATTCTCATAGATGGAATGGCAGAAATTTTACCTTTTCTCTGTTCTCTTTCTTTTTCTGTATCAGATTCAAGTAGGAGACTGAAAAATAGGAAAAGCTGTTTCAGACAAAAAATCACCTGGATGCAGAAAATATGCACAATAGTTCTATAAACAGTATATTATACACCTGTGTTTATTTATTATGTGATACTATCATGATATTGTATTGAGGACTTGTACATCATGATACAAATCATTTTACTGGGATACATATCACAAAATGGTCGTTAAAACCCTGCTCTATTAGTTGCATTAATAAGACTGTCTTGTACACTGCTATAAGACAAGAAAGGTGGGTAATAACCATAATATTTATCAAGTTTTCTTACAATCCATCAAGAACTGCTGAAGTAGCTGCACTAATGAGTGCTGGACAGAAGAATGGACAAAGATGATTAATTCATATCTACACCTCAATCGAGGTTGGGCTATAAGAGATGGAATCCAAATTATGACCAAAAAAATGTCCTAAATATTGACCACATGGCCCCAACCAGAAACTAGACCCAGTGGTAGAAGTGGTAGGTTGTGATGATGTTACATTTCAGAATGAAGTAAACTAGCTATGGAAGCATAACTGACAAAAAAAACTTACGTGAAAAATTGTAAACGAAAAATGTGTCTTTGTTATAATTGTTGATCCACTGTATGAACACAGGGGCAGGAGTGGGCAAAATCAAGGGAATCAAGTTATTTTAGTTCTACTATTAAGCAAATTGGGTATGGGGTTAAGGAGATATATATGTTGACCAAATTGTTTCTCTATTTGAATTTTTTATTCCATGGCCCCTGGCAAGGTCAGAACCCAGTATTAGGAGTGGCATATATATGTAATGACGTTATATTCCAAATAAGAAGTGAACTAGGCAAGGAGTGAAGGATATAGGTACAATGAAGAAAAACCTTACCCAAAATGTGTCCCTGTTATATATAATTCTTGGTTCTATGAGAACATTGAGGGGTAAACTCCAAGGGCAGGAATGGCACTGACAGAAGGCCAGTATTATGAAGATGTTACATTCCAAACATGAATGGAATTGGTATGGGATTCAGGAATGTGATGAAAAAAAAATTTAATACAAAATTATAACCAAAATGTATTCCGATTGTAATTACTGACCACATGGTCTCACTCAGGGGCCATTGTGGTACTGAGAGATAGGGAGTATGTAATTATTTCATATTCCAAATATGAATGGAAGCAGGTAAGAGCTTACTGACCAATAAGTGCTGGAAAAAACACTTTAACCAAAAGGTGTAAAATGACACACATGTATGCATGCTCACATACACACGCACATCCACACATGGACAGCCTTAAAAATAATTACACACTTCTTTGGGGCATTAAAAAGGGTCACTAACAAGCCAGAACAATCAACACAGAAATTTGTCTAAGAATAAAACGTGTTATAAACTTGGTGATTAGGGATTAACTTTCTTTTTCCATCCTGATGCTACAGTTGAGAGTCATTATTTTATTTTGTTGTGCATCTTTACTGACAAATCAAGTTGTCAAAGGGAAGTAACTTTTTCCAGCAATTAATTATGGTTAACTTCAAGAATCAACTTGATCCACAGTATTCTTGATCAATCAGAACTGTGTCCAGATGACACACAAGTCCCTGCTAATACAGCATTATACACAAATCCCTGATAATTAATACATCATGACACACAGGTTCCTGCTACTACAGCATGATATAGAAGTCCCTGCTAATACAACATGATATAGAAGTCCCTGCTACTACAGCATGATATAGAAGTCCCTGCTAATACAGCATGAGACAAAAGTCCCTGCTAATACAACATGAAATAGAAGTCCCTGCTAATACAGCATGATACAGAAGTCCCTGCTAATACAGCATGATATAGAAGTCCCTGCTAATACAGCATAATGCAGAGGTCCTGCTAATAAAGCATGATATAGAAGTCCCTGTTAATACAGCATGATATATAAGTCCCTGTTAACCCATTTTATCCTGTTTACCAATTTCAAGTTCAGTACCTGATTCCTGAGAAGCAATACTAAATACATTGTGGTAAAACGGAGCATCATACAGCAGCAGCAGCAGCAGCAGAAATTGTGATGACCTTCACCATGTTTACTAAAAATGTTGTAACATTGTTATTTCTTTTTTGAAGTATATAAAACTATGTATCTCTGAAAAGGTAATAAAATTTGCAACATTGTGATATATGTTTTGTTTTCATTACCAATGTACATGCTCACAACTGTATTTTAAAATATGACTTGAAAGAAAAAAAAGAAAAAAAATTAAAAAACTTACCATGATGTTCAGTGAATCTTTTGTTCATGAAGATGAATGAAATGCTCCAAACAGTATACGAATAAAATAAAGATAATTCTATTTCTAGTATTTTGGTCCAAATTTGAAGTTTCTAGCACTGTTAGTTCCAAAGTTATAATAATTTTACTAAAATTGGACAACAAAACACCTGGAACAATTTGTTTACTTCACATTCTAGAACATGTACTTCAGCGTGCAGTTTCTCATGAAAACTTGTCACAAATTAATCCATGAAATCTTTCAGTAAGATAAAGGTAATTAATCAGTACAATTTTTGTCCAAATTTTGAAGTCCACATCGTCACTATTTCAGTAATAACAATATAATAAATCGTGGCTGCAACCGAGGTGAAAAATCATCCCAGAACCATTCCTCTTGAAAGCCTTCAAAGTCAGCTTCATTCTCCAAATTACTGTCGAAAAGTGCATGAAGCCATGCATCATCTTTCATCAACTTTATTCAGTTCTAACCCATCATTTAAGTCAATATTATCATTAGAACCATCCAAATTGTCAACTTCAATGTCGCTACCCTCGCTATCAACATCCATGTTTACATCTGAGTTGTCGTCCATCATTTTATCGATCAATCTTCAAGCCAACAATTTCTTTTCCAACCACGTTTTTTTTAAAAATTTCACTGCGCATGCTTTAACTATTTCCTGTGTTAGTGAAGAAGTACATAAATATTTGTGATGTATAACACGTTTCTAGAGACGCTATACACTTACGTAGTAGAGTACGACTGTAGTCATATTCAGGATAAAATGGGATACTACGACCACAGGCGTATTCAGGATTGAATGAGGTATTACGCCCATAGTCGTATTCAGGATAAAATGGGTTAATACAGCATGACACAGAAGTCCCTGCTAATACAGTATGATACACATGCAAACTTCCAAAGAAGACTGGCCTCATATATCAAAATATTTTGTTAAAAGAACTAATAAATAATAACTTGATCTATTTCATATTAATCACAATACCAAGATGGATTGTCACAAAGCCTTTCACAATTAAATCTGCACAATCCTAGTTCCTGGCACACAAGATGATCATATGAATGGACAAATACTGATAATGAAACATCCACCAAATGAAGTATGGAGAAACTTTCAAACTCACCTGCACACTGCTCCACATCTTTATCCCTGCCAATCAGCAGAGTCCCTATTACTTTCAGACAAGGGGCTGATGGCAGCTGGTCCCTTAGGGTCAAGATGGCCTTGATTACACTGTCAGGGTTCCCTGATGTCAACCGATCCATCAATCTCACTGAAAATAAAAGAATGTTGCATAAAATAAGCCAATGAAACACGCTAAAATATATAAAGTAGTGTTGTTGTTGTTGTTGTTGTTGTGGGGCTTAACGCCATTTTTCAGCACACGATAGGCTATACATGGTGGCCAGTATTAATGGTGGAGGAAGAAACCGGGAAATCCGCGGAAAGAACCACCGACTCACGAGAAGCTACTGGCAAGCTTTCTCACATATCCACATTCGCCGAATCTTAGATAAAGTAGTGTAAAATAGGCCAGTGAACAACACTAAAATATACAGTGTAGTTTAAATTAAGTCAATGAATCACACCACAATATAGAAAATCATGTAAAATAGGCCAATGAACCATACAATATAGAAAATCATGTAAAATAGGTCAATGAACCACACCACAATATAGAAAATGGTGTAAATTAGGCCAGTGAACTACACTAAAATATAGAAAATTGTGTAAAATGGGCCAATGAACAGCAATACAATTAGGAAAGTGGTGTAAAATAGGTCAATAAACCACACTAAATTATAGAATAACACAATCAACAACAATAAAATAGGAAAGTAATGTAAAATAAGCCAATGAACCAGATTAATGAAGCAAGTAGTTTACAAAAAGAAAATGAACCAGAAAAAAAAAAAAAAGTTATGGTTCCTCTCCAGAGTTTGTCATTTTTGCACAAGGTTAAAAATTAAAAGGTGAGGTATTCCCCTGATTTTTATCCACTGGTTATTATAAAAATTAAATGTGTATATCCAAGATGTGGTTGAAACATCCTGCAATTTTCTTTATTTTGAGATCTGAATGTTGGGGTTGATTGGGATTTGAGATTGAAATGATGGAATTGATTTGGATTTGAGATCAGAATGATGGGGTTGATCTGGATTTGAGATCTGAATGATGGGATTGATTTGGATTTGAGACCTGAATCATGGGATTGATTTGGATTTGAGATCTGAATGATGGGATTGATTTGGATTTGAGATCCGAATGATGGGGTTGATTTGAGTTTGAGACCTGAATGATGAAATTGATTTGGACTTAAGATCTTAATGATGGGGTTGATTTGGATTTGAGATCTGAATGATGGTACTGATTTGGATTTGAGATCTGAATGATGGGATTAATTTGGATTTGAGATCTGAATGATGGGATTGATTTAGATTTGAGTTCACAGCTAGGTCTTTCTTTCGATAAGCACCTCAGTGAAGTTTACTTGCCTTGTAAGGCTACTTTCCTTAACTTAGAGGTAAATTATAAACAAACATTTTTGATATTTGACAATTTCATAAATGCCCTTTCAAACAATGAAATGCATACACTCTGCAAATGTCAAGAACAGGCAAAGTTAATGTAACCTGTGTTATTTCAAATACATTTCCCCTGTATACAAATGCAGTAATTTTCATCAGATATCACAGGTTTCCTAACTATACTGTGATAAAAAAATTAAATGCAATGTCCAAGCAGGTGAAAGACACATAAATATACACTAACTTTCTCTACATTTTTTCAGCTGCCGAGCAAAGAACATCATCCTGTGCCCTGACCACTTTCAAAAATTGCTCTAAAATCTCCAGAGCAGAACCTATAGCATATAGTGTAAAGCAAATGGACCAGATTAATATGACAAGTAGTGTAAAATAAACCAATGAACCACACATAGCAAGTAGTGTAAAACAGGCCAATAAACCAGACAAACACAGCTAGCAGTGTAAAACAGGCCAATGAACCAAACCAACATGGCAAGTAGTGTAAAATAACCCAATGAATCAGACCAATATAGCAAGCAGTGTAAAATAAGTCAATAAACCAGACAAATACAGCAGCAGTGTACAATAAGCTAATGAACTGGACAAATGTAGCAAGCAGTGTAAAATAAGCCAATGAACCAGAATAATTTAGCAAGAAGTGTAAATTAATCCAATGGACCAGGCTAACATAGTAGTAGCATAAAGTAAGCAAATGAACCAGAGTATTGTAGTAAGCAGTGTATAAAAATGCCAATAAACCAGACTAATGTAGTGGGTCGGGATGACTAATCAGTCCAATCCGGGCCCGGAAGAGTCCGTTGCAGTGGGGACATGGATGTGCAGGTTGCTGACTGGGAGATGCGGAAGTGCTGATCCTGGACTTACGCAGAGCACGTTTTTCAGCTGCGTCCGCCAGACTTTTCTGCTCAAAGGCTGCCACACCAGTGTTGATTTGACTGCGCCAAGCAGATCGATCAGCAGCGACACTCTCCCAGCTGTGAGGGTGTCCTTGTACCTCCTCTGTTGACTACCGTGAGATCTTTTGCCTTGCTACAGCTCTCCAGAGAACATCTTCTTGGGTAGGCGTTCTTCCGGCATGCGGACAACATGGCCAGCCAATTGGAGTTGTGCCTTGCACAGCATGGTGTGGATGCTTGTCATGCTGGCCTGAATGAGCACCTCTTTGTTTGGTACCTTGTCCTGCCATCTGATCTTCAGCAGTTTTCTCAGGGAGCTCAGGTGGAAGTGGTTCAGTTTTTTAACATGGCGGCTATACACAGTCCAGGTCTCACAAGCATAGAGGAGGGTGGGGAGAACAACCTCTGAGTAGACTTTGAGTTTGGTGGCAAGCTTGATGCCTCTCCTATCCCAGACATTTGAGCGAAGTCTGCCAAATGCTACACTGGCTTTGGCAATCCTGGTGTTGATCTCATCGTCTATGTGGACTGCTTGTGATAGGGTGCTGCCGAGGTATGTGAATCTGTCCACATTTTTGAGCTTTTGGCCATTGACATTGATGGATGGTTCCAGATAGTCTTTTCCAGGAGATGGCTGATACAGAACCTCGGCCTTGCTGGTGGTGATGGTGAGTCCGAAGTTGGTGCATGCTGTGGAAAAGAGGTCCATGCTCTGTTGCATGCTTGCCTCCGTGCTGGAGTTGAGGGCACAGTCATCTACAAACAGAAAGTCATGAATGTTTTTAACTTGGACTTTGGTTTTGGCTTGAAGCCTCCTCAGGTTGAACAACTTCCCATCCAGACGGTATCAAAGACCGGCTCCCACATCATTGTCCCTGAAAGCGTCCATAAGCATGGCGGAGAACATGTGGCTGAAGAGAGCAGGGGCTAAGACACATCCTTGTTTCACACCATTCGTAACGTCAAAGGGTTCGGAATAATTACCCTGGTCCTGGACTCTGGCAAGCATGCCATCATGAAATTGCTTCAACATTTCAATGAAGACTTCCGGACATCCAAATCTGGCCACGATTTTCCAAAGGCCTTCCTGGCTGACCATGTCAAATGCCTTAGTCAGGTCCACAAAGGTGGTGTATAGCTGGACATTTTGTTCCTGACACTTTTCTTGCATCTGCCTGGCAGCAAAGACCATGTTGATGGTGCCTCTCTTCTTTCTGAAGCCACACTGACTTGGTAGTAGGCCATGATCAAGGTGCTCTGCGAGTCTGTTTAGCAGAAGCCTGGAAAGGACCTTGCCTGCGATGCAGAGTAGCGAGATTCCTCTGTGGTTGTCGCAGGATTGGCAGTTTCCTTTGCATTTGTAAATGTGGATGATGGATACATCTTTGAATTCCTGGGGTATGCGTTTCTGCTTCCACATCCCACAAAACATCTCTGTTAGTCTTTTCACTAGCTTCGGCCCACCAGACTTGAAGATCTCAGTTGGGATGGAGTCTGCTCCTGAAGCTTTCCCACTAGACAGGAGCTCAATAGCCTTGTGAGTTTCCAGCACTGTTGGAGGGTCAGCCAATCTCTCATTGATCTCCACCTGAGGTAGGCTGTTGATCGCTTCATCGTTGATGGAAGAGGGTCTGTTGAGGACACCGTCAAAGTGTTCTGCCTAGCGCTCCAGTATCTTCTCTTTCTCGGTTATGAGAGTACTGCCATCGGAGCTCAAGAGTGGGGCTGTGCCTGATGTTTCTGAGCCATAAACATCATGAAGAGCACTATAGATATTTTTCATGTCGTATCTGTCAGCAAAAGACTGAATATCATCAGCCTTTCGGCTCAGCCATGTGTCCTGCATCTTGCGCAGTTTTTTCTGCACAGCTTGGCAGACTCTGCTGAAGGCATCTTTCTTTGCAGCGGACTTGGGGTCGATGCTGAACGCATGGTGGAGACGGTGCTTCTCCTCTAGCAGGGACTGTATTTCTTCACAGTTCTCGTCAAACCAGTCTTGGTGCTTTCGCACAGTGATGCCAAGGGTTTCAGATGCAGTAGAGTACACCAGCTGTTTGAAGGCTGCCCAACATTGCTCTATGTCACTGGTATCAGAGTCTGTGGTTTCTACCTGGCTTGTCAGAGCTTCAGACAGAGCTTGCTCAGCGTTGAAGTCTTTCAGCCCACAGGGAATTAAAGTCCCAAAAATGCCTCAACGTCTCCAAAGAACCATACCAATGTAGCAGAAGCAAGAATAAGCAAATGGACAAAAGCAATGTTGTAGTAGTGTAAAATAAATCAATGAACCAGACTAATATAGCAGCAGTGTAAACTAAACGAAGGAACAACAGTAATGTATTAAGTATTGTAAAAAAAAAAAAAATGCCAATGAACCAGAGTAATGTAGCAAGTTCTGTCCTAGTCCTGCAGGCATAAATATTTAATAAATTTATTGTTACTTTAGGTTTTTGTAAATTACATTTTCATGATGACTAAAATTTAACTTTCATTACTTTAATGTCTGTGGAGCACATGTAAGCAAACAAATTTCTTGTTTTTTGAAATATCTGGTCTAATATGCATGGCGGCCAAAGATTATTTAAAGCTTTAGGGAGAAGAGGAGGGAGAGAGGGTAGGAGGAGATTGGGAAATAAAGGAAAAGACATAGAACTTGCTTTCATCAGCAACATCTTCCACATGCTTCAGACCCCCTTCTTCTTGGAAGTAGAGTATAAACTGGTGGAGTGTTATAATCCAGGTTGAACGACGCTCACTGGGATTGAACACAGGAATGTTCAGAATCCGTGTCACCAAGTGCTGGCAAACTGGAGTAAAAAAGATACTAAGCGGTATTTTTATGGTTTGATACAAAAGTACAAAACTAAGACCAAATAAATGGTGACAAAATGATTCCATTAAAGTGTTCACAATGTACAGGATTTCACCCATATGTGATGACAAAGCATAAATTTCTTGATTCCATGAAAGATTTCTCCTTGATTCAGTTACATAAAAGCCAGCCATACTAGAATTTGCAATATAGTTTTTCAACACCCATTTCTTGTCTATGCAAAAATAAAATCATGCAAACTTTAATTATGACAAATGTCAGAAAAAAACATTACATCACAAGTACATCAAAAAACATTACATCATATGTACATCATAGACAAAGAATACAAATCTTAGTCTGCTAAACTTCTAAAAGTGTACTTCACATGATTCTACAAAAATATTTTCTGTACCCTATTAATACCTACGACTACCACCCTCCTTTCCCTATATAAAAGGTCATGTTATCTAAACATATGCCGAACACTACATATCACTGCAGAGTTATTTTTTATGTGCATTTTACCTCTGACTGGGTCCAGATTATATTTGTCCATAAACATGGTTCCATATTTGCGCTCTAAGGCAGTAACCAGTCTGTCTGGGTAAATGTAAAGAGATGTGTTGTCAGTACACTTCACCCAAAACTCACGCAGGCTCTTGTCACTGCTAAGACTGGACATCACTGCAGGAAACAAATGCAGAATTCATATGATGGAATCTTGAAAATGAAGTCATTCTCATAAAAATATAGATGATTTAGAGTTTTCTCATTTATGTAACATTATATAATTCTTAACTAATTTTGTTTTCTTACTGAAAGGTAACACAAGTCTATATCCTCCTGTAGCAATTATGTTTTCAAATGTAAGTTCTTTGGTCTTTGTTTTTTTCAAAACTTTGCTTCATGGACAGAACATAAGTTGTCTTGGAAACTAGTAATTGATAAAATTATGGTCCTGAATAATTTTTCTTCATTTCTGATATAAATTTAATTTAATCTGCATGTTAATGCCATTCCTCTAAATCAATAGAAATAACAGCTGAGGGTTTCCTAGCACAAATGTGGATTCAGTCAGTGTAATAGTTGGAAACAGAATTTGAATGTTTTGTTAAATGAAGGCTGATGGAAAATGCCAGCAACTGTCTGTTCTTTTTCATAAGATCTTGCTTATACACAGAATTTCTGAATCTGGGAACCAAAAGATTGAAAGAACATGTATGTTATCTGGAAGAATAGCAAACAGGTGACTTCAAATGTCTTATTACTACCACTGCAAGCATTGTACATTTATATTTTCAACTTCAACCTAATTACAATTTCATTTTGTACATGTTACACGGGGGAAAATCTACCCAAGTTTCTAATGATGTTCATAGAAGCTACAAAAGGCCTATTATTTCAGGTAAAGTTAAGTAATAATTCACAAACAGCCCATGATGAGATTACAGCTTACTGCAGACAATTGGAGACTGGCAATACATTATTAATATCGGTCTTTCAAGGCACAAGGCACCCCCCCCCACACACAAAAAAACCTGTAAGGGATAAACAGATGGATGTGGAAAAGTACTTACCTGTTCATAAACAGACAGGAATGAAAGTGAAACATCTACCCAAAGGATGACTTCTAGATCTTACCTGAAAGAAGGTCAGATTCAGCTGAAGAACTCTTGGCTATTTTGATCAGGCTCTCGATAATATCGGCTTGCTTCTGTAGCTTGTCCAAGGCATATATTTCTTTGCATTTTAATGGACCAAAAACTCCCAGATTCTGCAAAGAAACAGATGCATTCTGATCACAATGAATCAGAGATCTTTTAAATACTTGTTAAATCAAAGAATGCAAAACACGAACTGGAGATCTTATCCTTGTATCAACAGTCACTTCAGTATAGACCACAAAGCACCAATTCATTTGGTGAAGATATCTGTGTCTTCCCATCTGTAGACTAAGGTGTGTGTGTGCGTGTGACTGATGACTCTTCCTCTTCAAATGATATTGCAATCAGTTGTTTTCATTATTACATAACTGTAAAAAGTTTTACCTTCAAAACAAGTCTCTTTGCTAAGAAAATACAATAAATTTGATTTGAAATATAGCTGTTATATACCAGTAAAGTCTATTACACATGGAGCTATTATATACATGAAAATGGTCTAAAGCGTAGGTAGATAGATGTGTGTGTAACATTTTGTATGGGGATAGTGTCTATTCCAAGATATGCAACTGTAAAATTTGCATTAATATTCCTAAAATTGTGCTAATTACGAATTGTATTTTCATGAGCAACCTTTATTTCTTCATTAAATTCCTCCTCAGTTTAGAAATATCCCCCCATTTTATCAAATGGAGATGAGTGCCCCACCCCATTTCTTAGTTCTGTAACAGACCCTTGGAGAGTGTGTCATAAATTGTTGGAATTAATTAAGTCTGAACTAGAACAATGCTATATAGATCTGTTCCTTAAGAAAAAAAAGATGTTAATACCTTTATATCTTTTATGCAATACAAAGCAATATAATAAATTTTACATATGCCAAAAGCACATATAACAAACACACCTGCTAAATTGAACTTCATTTTCACATCTGACAAAATGAGATCTGTACATAAATAAAATTGCCGTATACTAGACTTTGTTATATGAAAAGTTTACTGTGTCTAGTGAATTTTTACCTCTAGCAGCCTCTCACAGCAGCATAAATGGAACATCAGGCAATGGTCCACTTGTTCACTGCCAGTTGAAGGTGGTAAGGGACTTGAACCCAGGCTAGAGCCCAGCTGTGTATCTTCGCTCAATCGCTGAGCCAATGACTCAATTCCCGAGTCCCCAGTTTTT
Organism: Megalonaias nervosa; assembly: GCA_016617855.1. Lineage (NCBI taxonomy): Eukaryota > Metazoa > Mollusca > Bivalvia > Unionida > Unionidae > Megalonaias > Megalonaias nervosa. The sequence goes on along the minus strand of JAECUM010092854.1, from coordinate 249,904 downwards.
GCTGTTGATTCAGGGCTGCATAACATTTCGTCAAATTCTCTAATATTGCTGTAACAGTATGATAATTTCGGAAGCTATACTGATTTTAAAAAAATACTCTAATGGAATAATATTTAGGGAGGCTATACTACATGTAAAAAGAAAATATATCCAAAGAAAACTGTAAGACTTTTTTGTAAAATTCTATATCCTCACTGTAACTGAATGTTTTATTTTGAAGACAACCTACTTGCTTTAAGGAGAATGATCACCTGGCATACAATGTACTTTTCTTATTATTTCACAAAGTCTGTATTACACATGCTGTATGTACCTGTGTACAAGTTGTCCAACTGTAAACTTCACAGACCCAAATCTGTCATCACCTAATGCACAGACAAATCAGTGTCTATGCTGTTTGCAGCTGGACTTGACTTATAATCAGGTAAATATGATAACTAAAATATCTTATCAATCTGTGGTGGACTACTCAATACTCTTAAAGGCATACAGTGACTTGATAGTGAGCAGTGTGGCTCCAACATTTCAAGAGCATTGTGTCCCTGTCCTCCAAGATCGGGGGGGGGGGGACACATGACTATGCAATCAGATAATGAAAAATAACTGATAGAACTTAATGCTATTGTAGTAACCCTCAAACACGAGATAATCTTATTTGCTCCAACAGTTCTGCCCCTTTAATGGCACTGTACTATCATCTTACATATCTGAATATAGGGTTCACCTTAAAAAGTTGCCCGATGAAATTTTCCACGTTGGATCTCACTCTCACTTAACTTGTGTTCACTCATTATCTACCTGTTTTTATTATAATAATCAAAATTGTTTCTGAATTATTTTACTTTTCATTGATTAAACAGCAAAGTGTGTATTTGTGAAAGCTTTTTTCACCCCAGCAATTTGTCTCTCTTTCATTAATTTAACCTCAATAATGCTACACTAGTCAGTGACTTTGCACTGCATCTCTGCAGACTACCACAAACCCTGAATGTTTTGCCTGCCAAACATGTTGCTTTAAAATGGAAATTAACTGCCATCTTAAAAGTTTTCATTGCCTATAACAACTATGGCCATTACCAGAGCCATCACGGACACATTAGTCAGAAGATATGCATTCAAGAAAATAGAAAGCCGAGTGTAATACTCAATGAAAAAGTCCATCTTAAAAGTTTAATACCCCAGTGAAAAAGTGTGAACAGAGTGCATACAGAATTCCCGATTTGGAGGACACAGGAAACAAAATAGCAGGGAACCCATGATCCCATGCTCTGTATAAAGTTGACTACTTTTTATTATATGTCTGTATCCATGGCAACCCACAGACAGCATTATAATGGGGGAGTGTTTCCATGCTGTGTTTCTTGACATAAGTGGTCTCTTGAAAAAGATGGTCTTTAGGATAGGTCTTACAATGGCATTATACTACAGGCTTACCGAGTGTATCCTGGACTTCTGGGTGGACTTTCAGTTGGTTCATTGAGTGCCTCCTCACTGTCCAGGAAATCAAAGGCCCCCAAGGCATTCTCTATTGAAACACTTATACTGGAAGACCTGGAGCTACCTCCAGAATGTTTCTAGTAAAAGACAAGAAGAGAGAAAAGAGAGTTAATGTTTTACAGTTTCTTCCTTCTCCCATCAATGACCTCTTGACCCTGACCCTGACCTGACATTTTTGTTGAACTACATGTCTCACAGTAAATGAAAGTAGTCTAAACAAACTGAAGTGAAACCTGTCTACATAAAACACTTAAAGGAAGCTCAAACATTGTCTTTAAAGGGCAGATGTCCTTTAAATCTTTCCAACCAATTATGTGTATATCTGCTGCATATATGTACCTTGCTTCTACAGTGATTGATAAATCAGCTTGTAAACAAGCACTGCTATCCATGGTAGATATACCTGCTTGCTGATTATATGCCCTAGACCCAATTGATTGAAAGATCAGCTTGCTGGTTATATGCCCTAGACCTCACTGACTGATAGACTGGCTTGCTGGTAATATGCTGTAGACTGCAATGATAGATAAATCGGCTTTGTATATTCATATTACAATTGATCTTATTCATCAAAGGAACCAATCAAAACAGAGTTAAAAAAATGATGGTTCTTCTTGTGAAAGACATCATGTGGCTAATAAACATGGGAATTTTCTAAAACTTTCAGCCATGTGATAGTTAATACATTTTTTTGTTGACATTGGAAGCAGTGGTTTTTGTTAGTGATTTGAAATCAGCCATGTGATAGTTAATATATTTGTTGTTGACAGTGGAAGCAGTGGTTTTTGTTAGTGATTTGAAATCATAATTGTCAGGTTTTCTGAGGACAAAATCGATCATATTGGTGTTGGCAGTGAACCTTAATTATTGTCTTTGTCCAGACTGTCAGAAATTGGGATAGAATCAGATGATGAAGACAGTGCAGTGTAGATAAGAGAGGCATGTGATCAGCAAGTCAGTGAAAGTGTTGGTCCTACTTTTGTTTTGGATGAGAGGGGGATACAAAATGGATTTCTTCACTAAATATTTTCATCTGGTATTCAATGAAAGACTTATGGCTGAAGCTAGCAACTATGCAGCAAAATGTATGAATGAGAAGCCTGACAATATATGAAAGAAAAAACAGCTTGAGGTGTCCATAATGTGCAAGTTGTGTGGTTCATTTTTATATAAAACTGCTTTTACAAATATCACCAATACCAACATCAGAACTAGTGAACATAATAACCAACTAAATATTAGCTGATAATTATCTGTACAAATCTGAACTATAATTAATAAAAGGATGACAAATTTTATTGTTACAAATAGTGTTTTCTGCGTTCAATTCATGGATATTGTATTAATCTCATCAATGCAATAAAAGAATCACAGACATATACATATATACATGATTTTTGTATATAAATCAGTCAATAGTAAGGGAAATAACTAAAAACAATTGAATCACATCCCCAACAGCAGCTAAGATGTCATCTGGCAGCAGTAGCATCAGGTTCTGGTAGTCAGTCTCCAAACCAGCTGCAGTAGTGACCTCAGCACCTAGTTAGAGTAATGGGTCACTAAAGCAGTGCTAGAAGCTACTGAGTTAAAGAGACTGAACATGAAACGAAAATAAAAATTTTTAAAATGTCCTTTATGGCAAGAGGGAGACTGGGGCAGGTTTCACTGTATATTGCATTAAAATTAGTGTATCTACCACAGACATGTCCATGAGGTTCCAAGCCCAACCAATGTCAAATTGTAATCAGATCTAACACATACATGCCCTTGAAGTTCCAAGCCCAACCAATGTAAAATTGTAATGTGAGATTGACCACATGCATGTACCTGAGGTTCCAAGCCCAACCAATGTGAACTTGTAATGTGATGACCACCACAGACATGTCCTTGAGGTTCCAAGCCCAACCAATGTGAACTTGTAATTTGATGACCACCACACACGTCATTGAGGTTCCAAGCCCAACCAATGTCGACTTGTAATGTGATGACCACCAGACATGTCCCTTGAGTTTCCAAGCCCAACCAATGTCAAATTGTAATCAGATCTGATACAGACATGTCCTTGAAGTTCCAAGCCCAACCAATGTCAACTTATAATGTGATGACTACCACAGACACGTCCCTTGAGGTTCCAAGCCAAACCAATGTCAAATTGTAATCAGATCTAATACAGACATGTCCTTGAGGTTCCAAGCCCAACCAATGTCAACTTGTAATGTGAGATCTACGACAGACATGTACCTGAGGTTCCAAGTTCAACCAATGTCAAATTGTAATCAGATCTAACACAGACATGCCCTTGAGGTTCCAAGCCCAACCAATGTCAACTTGTAATGTGATGACTACTACAGACATGCCCTTGAGTTTCCAAGCCCAACTAATGTCAAATTGTAATCAGATCTAATACAGACATACCCTTGAGGTTCCAAGCCCAACCAATTTCAACTTGTAATGTGATGACCACCAGACACTTCCCTTGAGCTTCCAAGCCCAACCAATGTCAAATTGTAATCAGATCTAATACAGACATGTCCTTGAAATTCCAAGCCTAACCAATGTCAACTTATAATGTGATGACTACCACAGACACGTCCCTTGAGGTTCCAAGCCAAACCAATGTCAAATTGTAATCAGATCTAATACAGACATGTCCTTGAGGTTCCAAGCCCAATCAATGTCAACTTGTAATGTGAGATCTACGACAGACATGTACCTGAGGTTCCAAGTTCAACCAATGTCAAATTGTAATCAGATCTAACACAGACATGCCCCTGAGGTTCCAAGCCCAACCAATGTCAACTTGTAATGTGATGACTACCACAGACATGCCCTTGAGGTTCCAAGCCCAACTGTCAAATTGTAATCAGATCTAATACAGACATGCCCCTGAGGATTCAAGCCCAACCAATGTCAACTTGTAATGTGATGACCACCAGACATGTCCCTTGAGGTTCCAAGCCCAACCAATATCAAATTGTAATTAGATCTAATATAGACATGTCCTTGAAGTTCCAAGCCCAACCAATGTCAAACTGTAATCAGATCTAATACAGACATGCCCTTGAGGTTCCAAGCTCAACCAATGTCAAATTGTAATGTGAGATTTACCACAGGCATGTACCTGAGGTTCCAAGAACAACCATGTCAAATTGTAACATGAGATCTATGACAGACATGTACCTGAGTTTCCAAAGCAAACCAATGTCAAATTGTAATATGAGATCTACCACAGACATGTTCTTGAGGTTTTGAGCCCTACCAATGTCAAATTGTGATGTAAGATCAACCACAAACAAGTCCCTGAGGTTCCAAGCTCAACCAATGTCAAACTAATATGTGGACTGCCACAGACATGTCATTTACATTCCAGGCCCTATGTCAAATGTGAGCTCAACAAAATTTCAATCTGAATATAAAAATTGGAATACTACACATTTTTATCCAAAAATTTATTTTAAGCATTTCTTGCCAAATGCCACAAATAAGTCCAAAGGAAAAGACTGCAAAAGAATGCACTTTACCCAGTGTGCTGATGTCTTGCATATCCCAGTTTGAATGTATGTAGCACATATATTTTCATCAAGCTATAATCCTTATGGGATACGGTTTGTTTCATGATCTTTTTCAAACTTTCTCATGTGAATCAGAGTACTAGGTTCATGTGATTTTTGACTGGACAATATTCAGTTGTTTTTGGGAATCATGTGCTTGGGTACACTTTCATAACAGAATTTCAACATTACAAGCCTTATCAGTGATTTAGATATACCTACATAAAATTGTATCTGACAGGAAAATCATATTCTGACAGAGGTGACTATAATAGCAGTAACTTAAATGTTAAAAATAAGTATGATTCTATCAGGATCAGAAAGATCTGTGCATGTCCTGCCCCCAAAACATTTGCCATTTAAGGATGATCACTTGCAAAATGGTGGTGTATATACCATGTTGAAAAACTGATGTTTATTTAACACTGAAAGTCCAAGAAGTCTAAAGTCACTTCAAGATTATGGGCTGGTGTGTATTTTCTTGTGCTACTCTTAGTTAATTATCTATCTGCAAGAAAGTTCACTGTCAAAAAGTAAGGGCCATTACATTGAAAAAAAAAAGAGGAAATGTCCTCTGTCACTAAGTAAGGGCCATTACAAACAAGAGTATGAAAACAAAGTCCCTGTCACCAAAAAAGGGCCATTACATAAAAAATATGGGAAAAAGTACAGTCATTATGAAAGGGCCATTACATAGAAAAAAAGGGGAAAAATGTACTATCACCATGTAAGGGCCAAAATGAATGGTGAAAAGTCCCCTGTCCCCAAGTAAGGGCCATTACACAGAACAAAATGGAAAAAAGTCCACCATCACCAAACAAGGGCCATTACATAAAAAAAGAATGGAAAAATGTCCCCTGTAACCAAGTAAGGGCTATGACATTGAAAAAAATTGGGAAATGTCCTCTGTCACCAAGTAATGGCCATTGCATAGAAGAGTAAGGGAAAAAGTCCCTTGTCACCAAGTAAGGGCCATTACATAAAAGAATATGGGAAAAAGTATACTGTCATCAAGAAATGGCCATTACATAGAACAGCATTGGGGAAAAATGTATTGTCACCATGTAAGGACCAATACACAGAAAAGAATGGGGAAAAGTCCCGTCACCATGTAAGGGCCATTACGCAGAAAGGAATGGGGAAAAGTCCACCATCACCAAGTAAGGGCCATTACACAGAAGAGAATGGGAAAAAGTCCCCAGTCATCAAGCAAGGACAATTACATAGAGAAGCATTAGAAAATGTATACTGTCACAAAGTCAGGGTCATTTCCTTTAAAAAAAACATGAAGTCCTTTCACCAAGTAAGGGCCAGTATGGAAAAAAGTACACCGTCAGCAGGTAATGGTCATTACACTGAAAAATACTGGGAAAAAGTCCCCTGTCACCAAATAAGGGTCATTAAAAATTTTTAAAAAAAGGGAAAAAGTCCTTTCATCAAGTAAAGGTCATTACACTGTAAAGTATGGGAAAAAGTACACTGTCACCAAGTGAGGGTCATTACATTTAAAAGAACAGGAAAAAGTCCTCTGTCAGCAAGTGAGTATGGGAAAAAGTCCACTATCACCAAGTAAGGGACATTACCTAGAAAAATATGGGAAAAAGTCCACCAATTGTCCATACAATAAAACCTGAATCAAATACAAAATCCAGCCAATAAAAAAAATTTGAGGTTGCTGAGGTTCTGTAGAAGAATATACTAAGTATCTTCAATTTATGAAAGAAATTAAATAGTTTTATTGACATACATACCACAAGCTGCTTTGGGAAACTGATAAACAGTATTCTTACATAATTATTACAAACTGCAGCAGTAAAAACTTCTTGTTTTTTTCTGTGACACAGGATGTGTGGCATGAAGCTTTGTTGCTGACATCATGATGATTTTGATATCCACAAGTACTGTAACAATTACACAATAGAATAACTTACTCTTATCATCTGTTCTAGGGAAATAATTAAATCTTCCAATTTTTGCAGCTCCATGTACTGGCCATGATAATCCTCTAAAGTAGAACTCAGACTCTGAATTACTTCTTCCAGTGTCCAATTATCATCTTTGGTAGCAATATGTCCTGAAGAATAGGTCTTTGGATTGTATAAATTGAAACTAAACACAGGTGGAAGAGATTGTGAATATCCAGTCGATTGCATCGACTCTGCAGCTTGTGTCACATTTTCTAATGTAGTCTCCGCATTGGAATAGGAAGTTGATGCATGTGCAGTGATAAGGTCTGTTGACCCAACTGTCCAAGGTGATGCATCAACAGAGCCAGGAAAATATTCACTGTGCCGAAATGATGGCACACTTCCATGGTAAGTGGCTGCAGTTGGCTCAAGAGATACTTGATGGGCACTACCACGGAGAATAAAATTATCGTCTTTTGTTTGCTGTAAAGATGCAGCACCTGTAAGCCTCCTTTCTGAATGTGAATTGCCACTATCAGTCTCACTCTGGGAAATAAAAGAAAGATAGTATTTTAGAACACAAACTATTACAAGTACATTCTTTTTCTTGCTTAAAATGACAAAACTTTCAAAAAAATAATTTGTCAGCAAATAAATCATACTGCCTGTATAGTGCATTTTACATAAATCCCCTAAATGTCATGATCCTTTGTACACAGGATGTACAATAACACAGATTACAATTTGTACACAGGATGTACAATAATACAGATTACAATTTGTACACAGGATGTACAATAATAGATTGCAATTTGTACACAGGAAGTACAATAACACAGATTACAATTTGTACACAGGATGTACAACACCACAATTACAATTTGTACACAGGAAGTACAATAACACAGATTACAATTTGTACACAGGATGTACAACAACATAGATTACAATTTGTACACAGGATGTACAATAACACAGATTACAATATGTACACAAGATGCAAAATAATAGATTACAATTTGTACATGGGATGCACAATAACACAGGACATAAAATAATGCATATTATTACAACAACACATGACAATTTGTACAAGTTGACCATGCAAAAATATCCAAAAATAAGTGTTCCTCATATCTGATGTAAAAAAGACAACGAACTTAATACATCTGAAGACCATGCTTACACAGGTCAGAAAGGGTGTGTATGTGTGTGCACACATTCATGAACATATGTATGTACATAATTATATACATGTATGCACATATGTATGTATGTACATATGTATGTATGCATACATGCACATATATATGTATGTGTGTGTGTGTGTGTGTGTGTGTGTGTGTGTGTGTGTGTGTGTGTGTGTATATATATATATATATATATGCATGCATGCATGTATGTATCTATTTATGTATGTACTTATTTGTGTATGTATGTATGTATGTTTGTATGTACAGGTCCATCCGTATGTATGTATGTATGTATGGATGGATGTATGTGCATGTACAGGGTTTAATGGAATGTCAGCATAATACTGACCATAATGTACTGCCAATTTATAGTTAAGTCCTAAAAATATAAACTTGAGAATTGTAATTTAAACATCATAAAGCTAAACCCTTCCACTACTCCAAGATTAAAGATCAAAGGTAAATATGTTTCAATTCTGTTAAAGCTATAAATAAAAACAAAAGGATAAGTGCAAAACACTAGCCACATTGTGCCAATTAAGAGCCAAGTTCTAAAATTGTAAAGATAAAGATCTGCAAAAAGAAAATGCATGCCATCTATAATTGGTTATGATTTGTTCATATTGTTTGCTTTATAAGTGTTTGCAAAAATACAGCTGGTGATTTTGTTCCTAACTGCCAATATTGACCATTATTAACAATCCACATATACGGTTCTCAGAGATATTGATAAAATGAACCATTATCTTCAATACATTAGCTCTGAAATACTCACAAACTCCCCATTTAAAGTAATGACAGACACTGGTCTCCTCCTGGGTGTCCCTTGAGGTCTTGAAAGTGGGCTTTCAAAGAATGTGGCACTCTCATCCACTCCTTCAAGAGGACTGTAAGAAATAAGAAATGGCTGGTTGCTGCTTGTTTTGTAATTGTACTTTATACAAGCTTGATTGGTTTTTAATGGTACTTTATAAAAGCTTGATTGTTTTCTAATGGTACTTTATAAAAGCTTGATTGGTTTTTAATGGTACTTTATACAAGCTAGATTGGTTTTTAATGGTACTTTATACAAGCTTGATTGGTTTTTAATGGTACTTTAAAAAAGCTTGATTGGATTTTAATGGTACTTTATAAAAGCTAGATTGGCTTCTAATGGTATGTTATAAAAGCTTGATTGGTTTTTAATGGTACTTTATACAAGCTAGATTGGTTTTTAATGGTACTTTATACAAGCTTGATTGGTTTTTAATGGTACTTTATACAAGCTAGATTGGTTTTTAATGGTATGTTATAAAAGCTTGATTGGTTTTTAATGCCACTTTATACAAGCTAGATTGGTTTTTAATGCTACTTTATACAAGCTTGATTTTTTAAAATGGTACTTTATACAAGCTTGATTGGATTTTAATGGTACTTTATAAAAGCTTGATTGTTTTTTAATGGTACTTTATACAAATTATCGGCCAAATATTGTCAAGGAAATGGGAACCATGTGAGCTACCATGGAGCCCTCAACAACAAAAGGACAATATGCCATACACAAAATATTCATTTCTTAACCATAAGCTTCAGTGTATTTCATTTCATACATGCCACTGTTTCCCAATCAAGTTTGTTTCATTTCATACATGCCACTGTTTCCCAATCAAGTTTGTTTCATTTCATACATGCCACTGTTTCCCAATCAAGTTTGTTTCATTTCATACATGCCACTGTTTCCCAATCAAGTTTGTTTCATTTCATACATGCCACTGTTTCCCAATCAAGTTTGTTTCATTTCATACCTGCCACTGTTTCCCAATCAAGTTTGTTTCATTTCATACATGCCACTGTTTCCCAATCAAGTTTGTTTCATTTCATACATGCCACTGTTTCCCAATCAAGTTTGTTTCATTTCATACATGCCACTGTTTCCCAATCAAGTTTGTTTCACTTCATACATGCCACTGTTTCCCAATCAAGTTTGTTTCATTTCATACATGCCACTGTTTCCCAATCAAGTTTGTTTCATTTCATACATGCCACTGTTTCCCAATCAAGTTTGTTTCATTTCATACATGCCACTGTTTCCCAATCAAGTTTGTTTCACTTCATACATGCCACTGTTTCCCAATCAAGTTTGTTTCATTTCATACATGCCACTGTTTCCCAATCAAGTTTGTTTCATTTCATACATGCCACTGTTTTATACGCAAATTGTGTCTCCTGAATATGATGAAAACTATTAACATTTTAACAGAAATGTGTCCATAGAATACAGATATCCCCATCAATATGGCACAAGTAAGGATAGCTGGTTCAAGCAATCAGATCTCCACTGTCCTACATGAAGATCTGACAGTGACTGTCAAGGGGTCATGTTCTGGTAATAATAGTCATGTTCTGGTCACCAGCATTATTACAATAATCACTAATTTTAGCAGCCATTCAGATGAAATCTTATATATTTTTGTTTGGGAAACTGAGCAGTATGGCTGAAGAGCATCATTTTGTGGCAAACAATCTGATTCACTGTCAGATTTCTGAAAGTTGCATTTCCATTGGCAAATTCAAATGTTACCAGAACATGACCCCTTATACAATTGCTAACATGTGAGACAAAAATACTACGTGATAAATCCGAACAGAAAAGTCATACCTTTATGTCTCTGTACATGCTAACAAATGTGAGACAAAAAGACCACATGATAAATCCAAACAGAAAAGTCATACCTATATGTCTCTGTACATGTTAACACATGTGAGACAAAGTCCCAATGTTGCTGCCACTATTTCTGCCATAAAACATGTCTTGCTAACTGTTAATTTAATGAAGAATATTGCGGAATGCTGTGCACTGAACACTACACAGTGGCATAATCCATAAACCTTGTTGCGAAGTCACTAAAGCAAGAAAGTAGGTCAAATGTCATGTACTTTGCCTGTGGCAATAAGTATCCTTTGATATAAATGCCCCCATAAAGTTTTATGACTATCTGTGTTGTTGCTGTCATCTTGGGTGTAATACCCTTTTTTCAGCACATGACACATGGTGGCCAGTATAACTGGTGGAGGAAGATCCCTGGAAAGCTCTGGTAAGAACCATCAACCCCTGGAAAGCCACTGGCAAACTTTTTCACGTACCAACACTAACTGAGCCTGAGACTCAAACCAACATGGACAGAAATAAGAAGGCACTGATCAGTAAAGGCAAGTGCTTTAGACCACTTGACCACCCAAAGGAAACAGCTGTCTAATAGTTTTCTTCCCTGTCCCAAATACATAGGTTCTTACAAAGTCTGTTAAGAACAGAAGATAATTATTATGCAGAAACAAAATTGGCAACAGATAAACAGATGGATGGATGAAAAGAACACACAATATGCTCTGCCTTATCATGGCTGCATAAAAACTTAACACTGACTCCAACACCAACAATGATGACAAAACCATCAGAAAAGTGATACCTGTATCAACCCCTACTATTTTGCAGGCAAGACAAAAGCTGTGACATAAAACAAAGAGACATCTTCACACACACACACATATATATATATATATATATATATATATATATATATATATACACACACACACATACACACAACTTACTTCCAGTTGATGACAAGGCTCAGTTTGAGTGAGCCATTCACATTAAGGCTGACAGTCATCAGCTGTGGGTTGGCCGAGAACAAATCTTTTGTCTCACAGTTTTTCTGACCCAAAACTATAGACTTGAAGCTTCGCAGCTCTACTCCCTGAAAAAAAGAAAAATCATTTCTATGTACATTAAATAGTAGATATTCAGTATAGTGTAATTATTTACCAGTGTACAACCTGCTTCCAAATGCAAATGGCACAGCCCTGATCTTTTGTCTCATAATTTACAAACATATCTGTGTAAATGCTTTTTACAGTTGAGTGTACACTTTTTGTGCATGTAACAGGCCTGGAAACAATCATATAAACAATTAACTGAAACTCTGACTTGTGCACTGACCTCATCATAGATATGCACTTAAGAAACATATCAAAAAGGGTGCAAAACTGCCATGGGCCTTATGTAAAGACTGCTATATGACCTCCATAAGGAACAAATTTACTGCCTTGACCAAGTTTGGGAGCAGACCATTTCATTTCATGAGTAAAGAGGGATCTACAAGACACAGTTAAGTTATTTTCATAATAAATGCACACTTGACAAAATTAGTATCAAGTTAGATTATAACAGGAAAAAAACCCTCAATGAATCACAGCAAGATCTTCAGAGAAGTGAGAACAAAAGTACCATCCAGTCTCTAATACGTGTAAAGATGAACACAAATAACATTTGCATTACCTTCAAAACACTATTGAACTAATGAGAGCAGAAAAATTATTCCCCTTTTTACAGGATTTTAAAGACAAAAACTTAAGTTTATATTTATTTAATGTCTGTGTATCTTGGTTTATACACAAATGTGTGTGCATGTGCATGTGTGTGTGTGTGTGTGTGTGGATTAATAGTCTACCAACTATGTTATGTTTGTAAGTGTATTAAATGAAAAATAAAAGGAACATTTTCTTTTATTCCAATTTGAATTTCCAGTCATTTTCTATAGGCTCATATGAAACATTAACAGTGATAATGGTGTACTGCATTAACACTGATAATGGAATAGTACCTTAACAGTGATAATGGTGTAGCTATTAACAAAGATAATGGTGTACTAAATTAAGTGATAATGGTTTACTACATAAAAAGCGATAATGTAGTATATTAACAGTCATAATGGTGTGTACTACATGATAAGCAATAATGGTGTAATAAATACACAGTAATAATGGTGTGTGCTAAAAAAAATGATAACAATGTAGAACATTAACAGTCATAATGATGTGTACCACATGAAAGGTGATAAAAGTGTACTAGATTAACAGTTCTAATTGTGTGTACCACATCAACAGTGACAATGATGTGTACCAAATTAACAGTGCCAATGGTGTGTACCACATTAAAAGTTATCAAGGTGTATACTACATTAAAAGTGACAATGGTATACTACATTAACAGTGACAATGAAATGCTACATTAACAAAAACCGTGTACCTTAATATTGAGAATATCTCCTATGACAGCTTTAAAAGTGTGTTCAGGCACATCCCATTTTTGGCTACCTGACTTTTCTACTCGTCCTCTAGTTTTCCACTTTTGGTTTCCATGTCGTATTGTGACCTCAAAGTGATCTCCAGGACAGAGGCGAGCAAATCCTGCAATGCCTAAAATAAAACAGAGTTTGATAGAACACTGTGTCTTACCTATGAACTGTGCTATATCAAATGGTACTGTGCTATAAAGCATGCTATAATGCTTAAACAGTTAGATTAGTGTGCCCATGTCATAAACAGAAAAAGTCCAAATATTAACAAGACTACAATATACTTGTCCTGGTGTTTAACAGTCCTCTAAGAAGGTACTTTATACACCAAGATGTAATGTGCAATAAGGATTATTCTTTTATCAGACGTAGCATGACCATGACCTGTGATCTTTTCTCCCTAGAATCTATCCGTTTCTTTATTTTCATGATAAAGTTTTATCAAGGAGTCTAAAACAAATTATTCTTACTGCTAATCAGTGTCAATTAACACAAAGACATCATAAATCACCCCCACTAAGGATGTCGGTGCTTGAATGACTACACAGCTGTAGGTTTTGCACTCGAGCTATAGTATTTTGTGAACTTAACGAGCAATGTATGGTCATGTGGAACCATATATATCTTGACAGTGAGCTGAAATCACAATATTTCAAGGAATTTCACTGCCAAAACAAAATGTACCAATTTACCTTAGTACCAAAATCATCCATATTGTTTAACTTCATTACGAAGCACCCTTGTGAGGAAAGAAGCTCATATTTATTAAAGAAATTGCTGATAAATTATGGAACAAATGTGAACCACCTACCCCACATCGGCTAAAAGACCACCTCAATGCATGGAAAATTATTCCAAGCTGTTATGTAAGAACAATAAATATTATTAGCAAGATAAAATCAGGGAACTGTATGATACAGTTCTGCCTTTGTAGTCACAACATGATAAAATCAGGGAACTATGATATAGTACTACCTTTGTAGACACAACATGATAAAATCAGGGAACTATGATATAGTACTGCCTTTGTAGTCACAACATGATAAAATCAGGAACTGAATGATATAGTACTGACTTTGTTGTCAAAACAAGATAAAGTTAGGGAACTGTGTGATATGGCATTGCCTTTGTAGTCAAAACAAGATAAAGTCAGGGTACTGTATGAAATGGTACTGCCTTTGTAGGAAAAAGAAGATAAAGTCAGGGTACTGTATGACATGGTACTGCCTTTGCAGGCAAAAGAAGAGTCAGGGAAATGTATGATATGGTACTGCCTTTGAAGGCAAAAGAAGATAAAGTCAGGGAAATGTATGATGTGGTACTGCCTTTGAAGGCAAAAGAAGAGTCAGGGAAATTATGATATGGTACTGCCTTTGAAGGCAAAAGAAGATAAAGTCAGGGAAATGTATGATGTGGTACTGCCTTTGAAGGCAAAAGAAGAGTCAGGGAAATTATGATATGGTACTGCCTTTGCAGGCAAAAGAAGATAAAGTCAGGGAAATGTATGACATGGTATTTGCCTTTGTAGTCAAAACAAGATAAAGTCAGAGAAATGTATGACATGGTACACCTCTCTCTCGATAACTTGTGCACAACGGGGTCCACAAATACAGACCGCACTACAAGTGATGGCGCAAGTTACCGAGGAACCTCCAAAAACTGAAAACATTCGCTTAGACATCGAGAAAGCTGCTGGGTGGGAGGGCGGGGTTAGGGAACTGGGCTGTTTAATTACTGAATCCTCATTTTATAATCACGTCGATAATAATTTTCAATAACACACTTTTTCTAATGAAGTTGTTCGTTATTCTGTTTAAATAACATTTATTTTCAAAACGTCCAATATGTGCAAGATCGTTCCAACTGGTTTCAACAACCATTATGTGTATGCGAATGATGTGCAATACATCACTGCTTTTTGTTTTCTTGATGAGTCTGGTTCCTGGAATGGCATGCAATAGTATCCTGCCAAATCGGGAGTCCAAAGAGCAGGGAACTAGACTAACCGTTGATATACCACCAAACAAGATTCCTTTTTTTCAAAAACATGTGAAATTTATTTCGTGAGACAATCATCTATGTCGAATCTCAATTTTTTTATTGTTCAGTTAATACAGTATTGATGTCGTGATTTCATTGGAAGTAATAATGAAACTTCTTATCATCCCTGAAGATATCTTTAAGTGCCAGTTCGAGAATTCTCTGAAATTCGCTTGCCCACAATGGTCCATATCTGTGAAACCAAAATCTTTATTTTAAGAGGTGTTCATTTCACTTGGTTGCCTTGCTATCTTTGGTCACAGCTACCAATGAGTCCATTAATTTAAGGTAGCTTATGTTACATACATAATAACATTTATAACAGTGTTTGATTGATCAAATGAAGTGAGTTCACCTGACATACGACCAGGGCCGGTAGATTTTAAGTTTGTAGGATTTTCGTGACTTTTAACATTTCTTTTATTCCACCTCCTTTATTAGATTCAAAAGACATAATTAACATGATAATACAAATGAGGCAAGCTTTTAATTCAGTGCAACAATACAACAAATACTTCCACAAGTCAGTTATCAAAACATGGTCAGCACCTAATTAGGTTCTCAGAGAAAAGCTCGCGGACATAACTGTTATGGTAGATTGACACATTTTACATTTAATTACAAGAGGACACATTGCATTTATGATGATTACACTTAAAAGGAACTAAAAGATAGAACTAGAACACAAATTTCAATTGATTAAAAAATTATTTAATTTGTATTTATTTACTAAAGTACTGCCTTCACTCGGTGTGACATTTTCATTAATCGAAATTTCCTTATATACCAATAATTGCGGTGTACTAGGAATGATATTTGGAAAGAAAATGTAAAAAATTGTATGACTTATTTTTTAAATTTGATATTTCATAATGTTGATTAAAATTTCCAGGTCCTATCTACCGTTTTCAACTATAAAATGAGCAATATATCAAAGTTTCCATTACCAATTTTGATCGTGATTTTCTTCAAGTTCAACAAATAGGGATCAATTTTTGGGGTATTATCTGTTTTAAAAAATGGGATCCACGCCTGACCCCGCATTATAAGCGGGTTTGCGAGTTATCGAGGGAGTGGTGTATTGCCTTAACAGGCAAATGAAGATAAAGTCAGGGAAATGTATGATATGGTACTGCCTTTGTAGGCAAAAGAAGATAAAGTCAGGGAAATGTATGATATGGAATTGCCTTTGTAGGCAAAAGAAGATAAAGTCAGGGAAATGTATGATATGGAATTGCCTTTGTAGGCAAAAGAAGATAAAGTCAGGGAAATGTATGATACGGAATTGCCTTTGTAGGCAAAAGAAGATAAAGTCAGGGAAATGTATGATATGGAATTGCCTTTGTAGGCAAAAGAAGATAAAGTCAGGGAAATGTATGATATGGAATTGCCTTTGTAGGCAAAAGAAGATAAAGTCAGGGAAATGTATGATATGGAATTGCCTTTGTAGGCAAAAGAAGATAAAGTCAGGGAAATGTATGATATGGAATTGCCTTTGTAGGCAAAAGAAGATAAAGTCAGGGAAATGTATGATATGGAATTGCCTTTGTAAGCGCACCAAAATAAAACTGTTACATTTTTATTCAAAACTAGAGAGGCATAAGTCTTTATAAACATAACATTTAGATACAAAGAAAAATTAAGTATCTATATAATACAAATATACTGTTCAGTGTTACACAGAATTATACATAAAGATTTCATAGTCTGATATGTGTGATGGACTGCAACCATGGAAAAAATCTGTAATATTGGATAATGCAAGTTACCAACAAATTTTTTACTTTTTTGAGTAAAGGGAAAAAAACTTTAAATTTAAATACAAAACTAATTTCATTCAGCAATATATTTAATTCAGCACACAGACAATCAATGGATGTAAGAACGTGTCCTCACTTCTGCTGACTGGGGTCCTTTCAGGACACCCAATATCCTATCAAAATATCTGGAATGATATGCGGGATCGACAATAACATCACCTAATCTGATTTTATGCTATTTACAGAAGGTTTTCCCCCTGCATTCACATACCTTTTAACTTGAAATGAAATGTTCCCATCATATTTTCCAGATGAGCTTCCACTGCACACATGTTCTGTAATAAATAAAATAATTATTATATTCAGGATCAAGCACAAATTTTAGCAATCACAAAGATACAAACTTTCCAATGTTTACAAATGCACACATTTTTATCATGTAAATTTGGACAAAATTCAAAATGATTTTTATGTAAAACCAAGTCTTTATGTACAATAAGGATCTCTTTCTAAACCAAGGGTTTTTATTTAAAATGAGGACCATTAAGTAAAAACACAGATCTCAGTTTAAAACTAGCATCATTATGTAATATAAGGATTTCTATGTAAAACAGTTTCTTTTCATTTCAAACACTGTTAAATTTCATCTTTCACAGCAATTTTCTTTTATATTTATAAAACAAAACACTGAAATAAACAACATCCTGTTGTCCAAAAAATATCAAACAGAAACAATGTCCACAATAAAATATCAAATAAAAACATGTCAAATTCACCAGCAAGTACATAGCAACACATCCAGTTCAGCAACAAGTACATGGCAACACATCCAATTCACCAGCAAGTAAATGGCAACACATCCAATTCACCAGCAAGTACATAGCAACATGTTCAATTCACCAGCAAGTTCATAGGAACACATCCAATTCAGCAACAAGTACATGGCAATGCAACTCACCAGCAAGTACATGGCAACACATCCAATTCATCAGCAAGTA
This sequence comes from Megalonaias nervosa, assembly GCA_016617855.1. NCBI lineage: Eukaryota > Metazoa > Mollusca > Bivalvia > Unionida > Unionidae > Megalonaias > Megalonaias nervosa. Next base: position 231,838 of record JAECUM010092854.1, on the reverse strand, counting down.
CATGGCAACATGTCAAATTCATCAGCAAGTACATAGCAACACAAGCAATCACAAATAAGTACACGGCAACACATCCAATTCACCAGAAAGTACATAGCAACACATCCAATTCATCAGCAAGTACATGGCAACATGCCAAATTCATCAGCAAGTACATGGCAACACATACAATCACAAACAAGTACATGGCATCACATCTAATTCACCATGAAGGACATGGCAACACAAATTCACCAGCAAGTACATGGCAACACATCAAATTCACCAGCAAGTACGTGGCAACACATCAAATTCACCAGCATGTACATGGCAACACATCAAATTCACCAGCAAGTACATGGCAACATGTCAAATACATCAGCAAGTACATGGCAACACAATATGACTGTCAAATACAAACCTGAGTGCATTCCTTGTAGCCATACTTGACATTTGTCAGTGTACCCTTCTGGTTTCCTGGGGAGGTAACATAGGCTCTGTGCATTGTTCTTACACCTGTTTGTGAAAGATGCAATCATGTATAATGGTGATTAATCTTGTCAAATCATATTTTAATACAACTATTTATTTTTTGTCAAAGAAAAGATCTAGCAAAATGAACCACTTCCAATGTCAAAAGAATGTACACCAAAAGAAATGCAGCAGGCAGTTTAGTAAAAAAACAAACTGTCATCATCAGGCCTGCAAAATACAAAGCATCTTAAACTTCATTGAGAGGACTCACAAACTACCAAATCTGGTGTACATCAAACAGCAGTCCCTCAGAGGGACTGACATTTCTTGAATTCAAGATAAGACCATTTCTTCCTTTCAACTGCTGAGTGTTGAAACCATCTCTGATATTCTTCAGAGATAACAAGATTTTCAAATTTGCTGCTGTGGTGGACATAACAGATTTCAGATTGGCACCATTTTCATTTAGGACCCACAAGACATCATAAAAAGTTGATGTGACCTATTTTGGAAGAGTAACAATAACAAGATTTTCAAGATGGTTGCCATGATGGCATATTTTAAACATGACCAGCCATCTAGGAGAAGTTGGGATAAAAAGATTTCCAAGATGGCCATGGTATCAGCCATGTCAGAAGTTGGACCGGTACCATTTTCATTTACAATTAACTGGATATAATAATAAGTCTTTCAGAGAAAACTCCACGCTGATATGACTGTTCATTCAGGAGGAATAGCAACAAGCTTTCTAAGATGGCCATTGTGGCAGATATACTTAAGTCGAATGGCAACATTTTCATTTGGGACCCACTACACATAAGAAGTTGTTTAGTAAATCCCCCATTCTGGTGGAGTAGTGATAATATTTTCAAGACAGTCACAGTGATGGCTATACTGGATATTGGATCAAAATCATAAAAAGTCTTGTGGTGATAACCCCATGGTAATATAACTTTTCATTCAGGTGGAGTAATATTAAGATTTTCAAGATGACCACTTTGGCAGCCATAGTAGAGATGAGATCAGCACTATTTCAATTATGACCAGGCAAACATCATAAAAAGTCTTCTGAGAAAAATCCATGGCAATATTACTTTTCATTGAGAAGCAGTGATAACAAGCTTTTCAAAATGGCCACTGTGGCATAATGGTCCTCATATCAGCACCATTTTCTTTAGGACCATGTCCAGATGTCATAAGAAGTCCTTTATTGAAAATCCCATGTTGATATGACCATCCATTCAGGAGGAGTAGATATAAAAAAAATTTCAAGATGGCTACTTTGGTAGCTATAATATACATCAAACTGATACTATTTTCATTTAGGATCAACTAGACCATGGGATGAACGTAGATGTAAAGTTTCATGGCAATCCTCCAAGTAGCATATGAGTAGCTGCAATAACAAATTCATGGCTGAAAGATAGACAACAGACCATTCCATAAGTTCTTTCAGTCTATGACCAGTAGATCTAAAACAAGAGAATCACAAATTTCAAATACCATGCCCATCTCATTATCTTTTCCCTACTAATAAACTTTGACCTTTAAGCCAGGTCTATTGTATAATAAGGTATGTACCTGGAAAGGTAACAGCCTGGATAAAGTTTCATCAAAATATCTGTAGGGGTTTAAATTAACAGCCTGGAGAAAGTTTCATCAAGCTATTTGTAGGGGTGAAAAGTGACAGCCTGGATCAAGTTTCATCAATTATCTGTAGGGGTTTAAAGTAACAGCCTGGATAAGGAAGATGGCCAATTATCTACAATTTTTCTACCTTGACCCTGGTAGAGGCGTATGATTTGGAATACATAATGCACAGCCAAGTCATGATAAACAACTGGTTAAAAATTTAAAAAAAATTATTTATATTGGTTCAAAAGTTATCCTTGTATATGGATAGTGGTCACCAATCTATATTTCCCTTGCTGTGACCTTGAACTTGAGGCAGGAGGACTGGCTATGTGAAACAGTGACAAGTCATCATATACAACTAGTTAAAGCTTCACTGGAATATCTAAAAGGTTTCACAAGTTATTTTCTCAACAAGGATACAATTAGAGTTACATTTCCCTTGCTGTGGCCTTCAAGTGAAAGCCGGAAGCATGGCTATGGTATGTGACACACCATCTGTGTGTGTGTGTGTGTGTGTGTATATATCAAATTTTAATATCCTTGGTGGTTCAAATTTACTCTACATACAAGGATACAAGTTACATTATTACATATTCCCTTTCTGTGACCTTGACCCTTAGGCAGAAGCATGCTTTTGTATTGTGACACACCATCCATTCCTGACTGGGCAAAAGTTTATTAATATATCTTCAGTGGTTCAAAAGTTATACTTTTGGAGAAGGATACAGGTCAAAGAAAATCTCTTGCTATTATAAAGTAATGGCTCAAAAAAGCAAACGTTAACAGATTGACTGACAAATGGATAGATGCATAATGTCATAATAAGTTTTACTTAAGACAGGCATATAAAAAGCATACATGATTAACAGGATATGCAAAAACGTCAGTGTCCAATAGAATATACTGATCATAAATATGTACCTTCCTAACATCTACCTTTTATATCAAATGGTACACTAGAAGTATGTTCATGGTATACTATTAGTACTTTTATGTTCATGGTATACTAAAATAACTGTTATGCTCATGGTATACTAGAAGTACTGTTATGTTCATGGTATACTAGAAGTACTGTATGTTCATGGTATACTAGAAGTACTGTAATGTTCATGGTATACTAGAAGTACTGCATGTTCATGGTACACTAAAAGTACTGTTATGTGCATGGTATACTAGAAATACTGTTATGTTCATGGTACACTAGAAGTACTGTAATGTTCATGGTATACTAGAAGTACTGTAATGTTCATGGTATAGAAGAAGTAATGTATATTCATGGTATACTGGAAGTACTGTTATGCTCATGGTACACTAGAAGTACTGTATGCTCATGGTATACTAGAAGTACTGTAATGTTCGAGGTATACATGTACTAGAAGTACTATATGTTCATGGTATACTGGAAGTACTGTTATGCTCATGGTACACTAGAAGTACTGTATGCTCATGGTATACTAGAAGTACTGTAATGTTCAAGGTATACATGTACTAGAAGTACTATATGTTCATGGTATACTGAAGTACTGTTATGCTCATGGTACACTAGAAGTCCTGTAATGTTCATGGTATACTAGAAGTACTGTATGTTCATGGCATACTAGAAGTACTGTATGTTCATGGTATACTGGAAGTACTGTATGTTCATGGTCTACTAGAAATACTGTATGTTCATGGTATACTAGAAGTACTATTATGTTCATGGTATACTAGAAGTATTGTATGTTCATAGTATACCAGAAGTACTGTATGTTCATGGTATACTAGAAGTACTGTATGTTCATGGTATACTGGAAGTACTATTATGTTCAAGGTATACTAGAAGTACTGTATGTTCTTGGTATACTAGAAGTACTGTATGTTCTTGGTATACTAGAAGTACTATTATGTTCATGGTACACTTTAAGTACTGTAATGTTCATGGTATACTGGAAGTACTATTATGTTCATGGTATACTGGAGTGCTATTATGTTCATGGTATACTAGAAGTACTGTATGTTCATGGTATACTGGAAGTACTATTATGTTCAAGGTATACTAGAAGTACTGTATGTTCATGGTATACTAGAAGTACTGTATGTTCATGGTATACTAGAAGTACTATTATGTTCATGATGGTATACTAGAAGTACTATTATGTTCATGGTATATTAGAAGTACTGTATGTTCATGGTATACTGGAAGTACTATTATGTTCATGGTATACTGGAAGTACTATTATGTTCATGGTATACTGGAAGTATTGTCTGTTCATGGTATACTGAAGTACTTTATGTTCATGGTACACTAGAAGTACTGTATGTTCATGCTATACTAGAAATACTGTATGTTTATGGTATACTAGAAGTACTGTATATTCATGATATACTAGCAGTACTATTCTGTTCATGGTATACTGAAACTGTGTGTGTGCGTGTGTGATTTGGATTTTTATCGTAACTTTAAAAAATTTTCAGTCATATCGCTACGATGTCTGCAATGTGGAGTTTATAGTAATGTCTAGCACCGGGGCATCATGCTGCAGACATATAGCATGATGTCCCACCCAGTCACATTATCCTGACACCAGGCTGACCAGTCCTAACACTAACCTCTAAATGCTGAGCACCAAGTGTGGCAGCTGTTAGTACCATTTTTATAAGTCTTTGGTACGACTCAGCCGGGGTTTGAACCTGTCACCTCCTGCATCTGAGGTGGACGCTCTAACCACATGGCCACCAGAGCGGTCACCATGAAACTGCTTTGACTGATAATTAATACATTGATGAACTGAAGGTATTGCCAATTATAGGTTGTAACAGAAACAGTCAAACGCGTTCAACATCTCTGACATTCAGGTTTTACATGTTCTGGTCAGCACTATTAGTTGACAGCAGATTTCCCTTTGATAACCTTCTTCTGGATGTAGTCAGTTTAGTTTTTAGAAATATAGCAGCACTGAAAATAACCGTATTCCATGATTCAATTTCAGAAAGAAAATCACCAAAACATTATCAGGCATGAGCTCTAAGTAGGCAGGCAGAGATATAACATGACCTAGTTTACACAGCCCACTTCTGACCAGCACTGAATCTGCAATACATAATCTTGATTATGGAGATAAAAATTTTCGGGAAAAGTTAATTGGAAGAAAATGATCATTTTAATCAGTACATAAATTATCTGAAGTGCAAGAAAAATAATTATATTCTAATGTCTGAATATTTATATTAATGATAGTATATCACATAAATAACAGTACTTCAGCTCTTGAAGCATGTGCCAAACTGATGAAGTCTGAATTCAGCTCTTGAAGCAAGTGCAAAACTGCTGATTCAGAGTACTGCGGAAGTTATAAATGTGTACTACTCTGTAAAGTGAGGCCAACTTAACCTGAGGTCAGCAAAAAGCAAGGCTGTATAAACAAATGTGTCAAGTTATAATGAGGTTGGTAACAAACAAGGCATATAAATAAATGGGTCATGTTATACTGAGGTCTGTAACTAGTATGGTTGTGTAAATAAATGGGTCAAGTTATGCTGAGGTCTATAACAAGCAGGGCTGTATCAATACATGGACAAAATTACTCTGAGGTCTGTATCAAGCATGATTGTACAGAAATGGGTCAAGTGGTACTGAGGTCTGTAACAAGTGTGGCTGTGTAAATAAGCAGGTCCACTTATACAGAGGTCTGTAACAAGCATGACTGTATAAATAAATGGGTCAGGTTACATACTGAGGTCTGTAACATGTATGGCAGTGTAAATAAATGGATCAAAATTACACTGAGGTCTGTAACAAGAATGAGTGTAATTAAACGAGTAAGGTTATATTGAGGTCTGTAGCAAGCATGACTGTATAAATAAATGGGTCCGATAAAAATGAGATCTGTAACATATATGGCAGTTTAATTGGGTCAAATTACACTAAGGTATATAACAAGCACGAGTCTGCACAAAATGGCCAAGTGGTACTGAGGTCTGTAACATGCATGTCTGTGTAAATAAATAAGTCAAATTACACTGAGGTCTTTGATAAGTATGACTGTGCAAAACCAATAGACCAAGCTTTGCCAAGGTCTGTTAACAGTGAACCAAGTTATACTGAGGTATATAACAAGCATGGCTCTCTAAAAAAAAATGAGCCAAATAAATTAAGGTATTTAACAAGCATTGCAGTGTAAATAAATGGGCCAACTTACATAATGATGTCTTTAACAAGCCTGACTGTACAGAAATGGGCAAAGTGGTACCGAGGTCTGTAACAAATATGACAGTGTAAATAAAAGGGCCAACTTATGTACTGAGGTCTGTAACAAAGTATGACTGTGTAAATAAACAGGCCAAATTATGCTGAGGTCTTTAATAAGCAAGGCAGTGTAAATATATGGGCCGAAGTTATAATGAATCTGGAACAAGGATGATGACTGTGTATATAAATAGGACAAGTAATAGACAGAACCACACAAGTAGGGTATTTACTAATGTGAAACCACATTATAATTTGTTCTTATCAGTTCATCCCACTACCCAAAGCTATCTGGGACTGCACCAGTCCATCCCTACAGCTGAAACTATCCGAGACAGCATCAGTTTATCCACACACCCAAAATTATCTGGAATGCATCAATCCATCCATACACATGAAACTATCTGGGCTGCCAACAGTCCACCCACACACGTGATACTATCTGGGACTGCATCAGTCCATCCATACACCTGAAACTATCTGGGATCACCTGAAGCTATCTGGGACTGCATCAGTCCATCCATACAAGTGAAACTATCTGGGACTGCATTATACTGAGAGATTTTCAGTAACAGACAAAGGAATCAACAAGTACTTTTAGAGATGAAAATATCTGTGTCTTTTAAGAGACAGATGACGATCTTCTTACTCAAACTGATACTCACCTTCACGCAGTTGCTGCTGCAGTATGTAATAATCGTGAAGTTCATCCAACTGAAAACAGATTTTTTAAAAAAGAAATATTATTCAAAAGAATAACATCTGTCATAGGCCATCAGAATACAATTTGTCATTGCCTCATAAAATACATTCTGTTATAGGCCAAGAGAGTACAATTTGTCACAGGCCAATAGAGTACAATTTGTCATAGGCCGATAGAGTACAATTTGTCATAGGTAAACATAATACAATTTTGTCATAGGTCAATATAATGCAATATGCCACAGGTCCATATACAATCTGTTGCGAGTACAATTTGTCATTGACCAATAGAGTACAATTTGTCATTGGCCAGTAGAGTACAATTTGTCATAGGCCAATAAAGTACAATTTGTCATAGGTCAATAAAGTAGAATTTGTCATAGGCCAATAGAGTACAATTTGTCACAGGACAATCAAATACATTATCATAGGTCAATAGAATACATTTTGTAAGAAGCCAATAGAACTGTTGTACTCAATTATTTTGAACATAAGAGAATGCATAATTCCTTATATTGTTAATGACAGATTTCAGTGAATTATAACCTTGTCAATATATACAGCTGTATGTGATCTTTTTCCATGAGTGCTAAAATCCAAAACTGAAAAGGGGTTTTCTACAACATAGTAAATTTCAATGACATGGCCTTAACATTAGTAAAAGGTCTTCTAAAACAACAAGAATATGACATATACTGTGGGGAATAGTGTAAAGTTTTATGACACTCTACTGATGAACATGATGCTCAAGCAAACAAGAGACTGCTCACCTGTCTGATATCTGCCAAGTAACCAGAGGCTCAAGCAAACAAGAGACTGCTCAACTGGCTGATATCTGCCAAATAATCAAGTGCTCAAGTTCACAAAAGACTGCTCAACTGGTTGATATCTGCCAAGTAATCAGATGCTCAAGCAAACAAGAGCCTGCTCAACTGGCTGATATCTGCCAAGTAACCAGAGGCTCAAGCAGACAAGAGACTGCTCAACTGGCTGATATCTAAGTAACTAGATGCTCAAGGAAACAAGAAACTGCTCACCTGGCTGACATCTGCCAAGTAACCAGATACTCAAGCTGACAAAAGACTGCTCACCTGGCTGACATCTGCCAAGTAACCAGATACTCAAGCTGACAAATGACTGCTTGCCTGGCTGACATCTGCCAAGTTACCAAATGCAGAAGCAGTAGTCCAAATAATGTCTTCTATCAAATCTGATTCATTCTGATACAGTAGCTTTTGATTAACTCTGCTGTAGTGGTTTTTGATTAACTTTGGTGGAGCAGTTTTTGATTAACTGCAGGAGTTGCTCTTTTAAACTCTGGTGGAGTGGTTTTTGTTTTACTAATTTTAGCAACAGTGGCCATATATGATGGTTGATCAGCATTTTTTACAAATATCTGAAATGCCGGATCAGCATTTTTTCAAACAAAAACTTGAAATGCTCTGATAAAGCCTGATACCAAAATCTACACATAGCTGTATGTCACATTTGGCCAAATTCTGTTAGGCATTTTTTTAAAAAGGAACAATGATATGTATAATTTGAACAAACTTTAAAGTCTTTGATAAAAGGATACTAAGCAGTTTTTTTTAAAACAATTTTGTAAGTTTAAATTCTCTTTTTAAATGCCAATATTAGATTATAGACTAGAATTATTTGCAAGAAGCCTGAAAACATCTTACAGCTTGTTTCAATAAAATTTGCTAAATTCTGCAGAGCTGTTTTTGTGAAGTCTTATTAAGGATTTCTATGTTTAGCGATGTCAGCCATATTTGATGCTAAAATGCATTCTGCCAAATTTGGATGAAAAAATTTTAAAATAGCAATTGTAACAAACAATGCAGAATGAATGATAAAGGTAGAATTATACAAAAAACTCATATAGCCTTATGGACAGTTGCACTAAAAATTTTATATGGCTGCTGCTGTAATTAATTCTAGATACTATCTTTTCAAAATTATGCTACACTAGAAACTAAAATTTAGGAAAATTTTTCAGAATATGGATCTTGACAGTCTAACAAAAAAGGTTACACGTGCAATTGAAAATTTTTGCGTGGAAAATAGACTGCAATTATACTAATATTATATTATAGTAGCCAATGTTTGTATATAGGCCTTTTCAATAAGGGTTGTTGTCTCCCACTAGTAGGAACTCTTCAGTGCATCTTTTGCGCATGTGTTATCTGCCGCTACAACTTCCATGGACTACCCATTCATCAGCTGTCAAAGAATGTCTGTGGCAAAAACCCGCAAGTATTGTTGCATTTGTAGCAATTTCAGAGGGACGGAAGTAGATGGGAAAACAATATCATTGCACAGATTTCCTGCAAGATGTAAACTATGTAGAGTTTGGCTTCAGCAGTCACTGCTAGTACGGAAAGATTTCACTTACACAGGTAACAGCCAAATGTGTTCCGATCATTTTGTGAATAGAAGTGGGCCATCAAAAGAGCATCCAGTGCCTTCAGTTTTCCCGAACAAGGTGTTTCAAATGTTGGCAAGTGGCTACATTGAGTACTGTTATGCTCCATCCATTTTAAACGAGATGAGGGGTAGGATTTATTCTTATTCTGTGGTTTTTAATCAGCTGTAATCAATAGCATTGTGTATGCTTTTAAACAAAGTCATATTCCATATTTAACTTATTAAGTGTACTCCTCTCTGTGATGTGTTACACACAGATGTTCAGAGATAACAAAAATTGTGCATTTGTGTGTAGTCTGCTACTGCGTTGTAGTTTAATTTGATGTTGTACTGACCTTTATCAACGTTGTATTGTCTTTAAATCTGCAGTTGCTACTGGCACTGTAATGTCTACAGGTGCATAGTTACACTATAAATATGGACTGTCTACTCATCCAGTACTTAAAGGAAATGCTGTTAACTTACACCAGCACCAACTTTTAATTGTGCATGCTACACATGTATATGTAAATATTAATTAACTGTTATAAAAATTATGTTTATATTTGTATAATTATTTAATTTCAGAATCTGGAGAGTGAAACCTTGGAACTTGCCAGTAGTGACTTTCAACTAAATGAAGATATGGAACAAGGTGACATTGCTGAACAACAGAGTGATGACGAGGATGATTCAAATAATATTTCAGAACCATTTATAGCAAAAACTGAATCACCTCTGGACACCTCTATACATTTACATGATTATTGTGGACCAGTAAATTTAAAAGATATTGCCGCCAGTCATATTAACAACCAATCAACACAAAGCAATGCCCTACCGAGGAGAGATGTTTCTACACAGTGTGATTTTAATGAAATGTCACCTGAATATGGCACCCCTGTTAACAAAGTGACAACTGTAGATTGCGGGACACAGGTTAATTCCCCTGTTTTAACATTTGAGGATATTAAAAATGATGACCAAAAAATGCTATTTTATACTGGAGTTCCAAATTCAGCTATTTTCAAGGCATTATTTGATGAAATTAAGGATGATGCTACAATTCAGACAGCTTGTTATGGTGCTACAAGTGGAAAGGGACGTCCAAGACACTTGCGTCTGATAGATGAACTTTTTCTTGTCTTGATGCGATTGAGACTAGGCTTGTTACTGGAAGATTCAGCAGATTGATTTCACATTGGAACATCGACATGTGGAATGTTTTTTAATAAGTGGATTGATTATCTGTGTATACAGTTAGATTTTCTAATCCAATGGCCTTCTAGATGTGCTGTTGATGAACATATGCCACTTTATTTCAAGGAAAAATATCCAAATCGTAGGGTGATAATTGACTGTACAGAGTTACACACGGAAACACCTATTTCCTTACAGCACAAATCTTTGATGTACAGTGATTACAAATCACATATGACATGGAAAGGGCTAATTGGAATTAGTCCAGCTGGGGTTGTAACATTTGTATCAGATTTGTGGGCAGGGAGTGCAAGTGACGAACAAATTACTAAAGACAGTGCCCTGGTTGACATGTGTGAACCTGGAGATGCCATTATGGCAGACAAAGGAGTCCTTATTTCAGACATAACAAACCCAAAAGGTGTCCATCTCAACATCCCTCCGTTTAAAAAAAAGAAAAAACAGTTCTCCAAAAGAGAAGTGCAACAAACACGAACAATTGCAAATCTTTGTATCTATGTTGAGAGACAGATGGAAAGGATAAAAATTTTAATATTCTTAAAACTGTTATGCCTATAAATATGTCACAACAAGTAACAAAGATATGGAAGATATGTACACAATTAATAAATTTACGGCCACCACTTTGCAAAGCAAATTAGTATTATAATACTTTAATTTAGATGTATTACAGCAGTCTGTTATGACCATATGCATGACATTACTTTCAAAATTTTGTGGCAATAATTTTGACTGTTAAAAACACCTGCCTATGTAACAACGCATATTTAAAACTCATTTAGTAAACATGTCAACTGCAGTTTTAATAAAGAAAACATTAAACTCTTCAGTCCATATTGTTGTGTAACCTTCTATTCAAATCTCATTGAGTCGATAAATTACTCTAAATGTCACCTTATGTCATGAATTTGACAATCACTTTATCTCTCTTTCTCGTCATCACTGACCAAGTGGCAGAGAGGAACACCTCTAAGCACACGTGTTGTGTACATTTCAGGAATAATTCCTTTCAAGTAGAAAGAATTTAGTTTTTCTACCATAATATTCCAGAATTCTAAATTGAATGGAATGCGTTGAATAGATGGTGGTTGCTTCGAAGTCCAAACCACAAAATCACACCAATCCTTGCCCATAATGGCCATTTGTCCTTGCACCTGAAAATAATATTCATGCTTCCTTTTTAAGATTGCACTGCCATGGAGGTCTAATGTACAAAAGAAATCTGAATCTTGAGCACATTCACTTGGAGATTTAAATTTCCATCTGTCGGATGCTGGACACTTTATTTCCAGCAACCCTGAGGAATCTTGACAACAAGGATCATGAACAACTCCATCTGGACTTGCACCCAAATGAGGAAAAAGTGTGTTAACATAAAGCCCACACGGTGTCACATGAAGATCTGGATGAGATTGTGTCATGATATTTATTTAAGTTATCCGGGCTGCAGGTTCATGATCCCTACCCCATTTGACATACTTGTTATCATATGATGTATAGCCCATGATAACTTTTACCAAATTGTCTGTCGAGTAGTTTCTTTACGCATTACCACTTGGCCAACTTTGAACTTGTAATTCTCCCTTTGTGGTATTCCATCCACCTACTGTTAGTATGCTGACCTCTCGTTCCAAGTTCTATTTTGACTTATTGTTCTTTAGAATAGGATATGTTTCTGAAGTGATTATGGAAATGAATTGTGGCGCTTTCAGAAGATAAATCTGTTTTATCAGAAAACATGAAGTCATTGTTGTCTTTGAGTGCTGGTATGCTATCTTCTTCATCCTTGATTGCAATCTGTTGAATTCACATTTCCAGTGACTTTGGACAGACTGACCCATACAGTATAATCCTTCTTAGCACTGTTTGGTAGTGACAGTATCACTTGACATCTCACGTAACAATGTGAACATTCCTCCGAAACATTGCTAAATTCAACATTGTGGACGTGCCGGTCTTGAAAAAAACAATTCACTCTTCAACTGTTGCTTTGCCTTCATTGTCAAAACTAAATAATTGTAAATGTCATTGTCTGTAAAATTAGGAATGTTACACAGATCTTTTGTCCAATTATTCAATGATGACGGTGATGGCATTTTCTCACGAAGAGGAGTGACCAGTTTCTCGGTTGTCCTTGAATTGTGTCCCTGCTGATCATTTAACGAAACACAATTTACATCTTGTAGGCCCAATGCTTTAATCCCCTTCGCTCGCTTGACTAATTCTTCTTTTCTCCCACTAACATTCTGCCCATGCTGTCTCAGGTAAGATTTAAGTTCCAGGATTTTACACCTTTCCAAAGTGTCATCATTTAAATAGCTCATTGTAGCGAGTGATCTAAATCGATAAACATAGCCCCCGGAAGTTGATTAAGTGATGACAGCACCCCCTATCTAAGAGAAGTAAGTAACTTATTGAAAAGGCCTATAAGTGACTTGCAAGTCAGTGTGAAATATCACAATGAAAATAGACTGCTATAGTATTATATTATACTTCTTATAGCAGTCAGTTATTATACATACTGACCTGCAAGTTGGCATTAATATTGCAATAAAATCAGACTGGAAAAAAGACTGTTATACTAATATTGTATTATACACTTTATATTAGTCAATAATTATATATGCTGACTTGCAAGTGGAGAATTATTCTGATTTCTCAATCTGATTTGGTAAGAAACAGTAGATTTGGCTATCTAGATTGGTCTCATGTCATTAACTTTATTAGTGTGCAAATCAACCAGGATTTTGTCACATCTGCACTACCACATATACCACTTATAACTCGAGTCCAACTGTAAACTGCACAGACCCAGATCTGCTGTCACATAATGTGCCAGCTGATCTGGGTTTGTGCATTTTGCTAGGAATAATCAGTAGAACAAGTAACACAAGCCTCGATCTGTAAGTGCATTATGTGAGTGCATTATGTGATGGCATAACAGGGATTGCAGTTGTCTGCAGTTAGTCTTGACTTATCAGTGAGTATATACGATGTGATGGACTTGTAAATTAAAATTGTTTCTTATCTCTGGCTTATACACCAACATATAAAGATAAATAATTCAAGTTTTGGGGAAAAGTATATATACATATATATGGTATTGGAACTTAATGCTTACTTTCGTCAGGATCAAAGATTCTTATCTGAATTCAGAAGAAAACTGAAATAATACCTTTGCAAGATGGAATTCTAATCTCTTCAAGTAACGTTCAGCTGATTTGATTTGCTGGAACAAAGAAAAACAAATTGAGTAATGGTTAACATTTTGCTCAAGTACATTATATCCCCCACCTCTCACAAATCACATACCATAAAACACTCATCAGCAGTGAGACTACTGTAAAAATAAAAAAAAATAAAAAAAAAAAATAAAAAAAATCTTCTCAGTAAATAATATAAGTAAAATGATTAATAAAATGTACATATGATGATGATGATTATACTGGGGTGGGCAATAATTTTCACAAGGGGGCTGTTCCATGAATTCATCACTAGCCACACAGTTCTTCTATATTAATGAAATTACCTCATAGTCTATAGCATAAAGACCCCATTATGTTCTTTCCACAACAAAGTAAATACACCTAATAACAATCAGTTTTGAAGTATTAGCAATAACAGATGATGATCTGATTATGTTAGTTTTAATGAAAGAAGGATCTAGTAATTTCTTCAATTGCTAGGAGTCATAGTAGGCAGCATAGAAATGTTAGGTGGGCCAGATCTGGCTCACGGGTTGTATTTTGCCCACCCTTGCTATATAATTACTAAGTTTCACAATAATCATGTAAAAACTGAAAAAGTAGCTGCATTTACAAAATTCTGTCATATACTACATTCAGCTTTAGTTCATAAGGGCAACAAATCCTATAAAATTTGCTGAAGCACAATGATTTGCTGATACGTACATCGTCAGATCATAATATGTAAAAAATTTTATAGCAATCCATAAAAGGGACTGATGATCTACAGTCCGAAAAGAATTTTAGGATTTCAACATACGATCATTTCTTCTTTTCAAATGTTGAGTGTTGAAATTATCTCTGATACTCTTGATTGACAAGATTATCAAATTAGCCCCTGTGGATGCAGTATTGGATGTAAGATCAGCACCATTTTAATTTAGGATGAACTAGACACCATTAGAAGCCTTTGGTGAGAAGATTTTCAATATATTCATTGTGGCAGCCATATCTGAGATCAGGTTGATACAAATTTCATTCAGGACCAACTAGATAACATAACAAGTTCTTCAGTGAAAACCCATGCTGATATGACTGTCCATTTAGGAGGAGCAGCAATAAATAAAACTTTCAAGATGGCTGCCATGGTGGTCTTGATGGATACCAGATCAGAACCACTTTCATTTTTAGTACCAACTAGGACTTCATAAGAAGTCTTCCGATGAAAACAAAATGTTGATATGACTTTCCAACTAGAAGGAGTAACAAATAAGATTTTCAAGATGCTGGTTGTGGTGGCCATAATGGATATCACATCAAAATTCTTTTTTATTTAAGACCAACCAGACACTATAACAAAGTCTTGTAGTGAAAATCCAACGCTGATATGACTTTCTGCTCAGGAGAAGTAGCAGTATAATTTTCATCATTGGCTGTTGTGGTGTACGTATCAGATATTAGACTGCAACAATTTTCATTTAGGATAAGCCAGACATCATAAGAAGTCTTTCAGTGACAACCCTCTATTGATATGACCATACTTTCAGGTGGAGAAGCAGTAACAAGATTTTCAAGCTGGCCACAGTGGTGGCCATATTGGATGTCCAAGCAGAATTATTTTCATTCAGGGCCAACAAGATAGATTCTGGTGAAAACCCCATGTTGATTTGACCTTTATTCTGGAGAAGAAATATGATTTTCAAGATGGCTGTCCTGGCAGCCATACTGGATGTAATGTCAACACCATTTTCATTTAGGACCAACTAATCTTCTTAAGTCTTTCAGTGAAAACTCCATCATGATATGACTATCCATTCAAGAGGATTTAGCAACGACAAGACTTGCAAGATGGTTGCTGTGGTGACCATATTAAATGTCAAAGTGGAACATTATTATTCAGAACCAACATGACATCATAAGAAGTCTTCTGAAGACCCCATGTCAGTAAAGCTTTCCCTTTTGGCAGATTAGTGATAAAAAGATTTTCAAGGTGGCATTTTCCCTTCTGGCAGATTAGGTCTCGCTGGATAGTTTCGTATTTTGACACCTCCCTGATTTTTAAGGTAGAAGGCAGATGGGATGAATCTGGGTATAGAATTTCATTGTTTAAGTTTCCCAAATGATGTGGTTCAGTTTACAAACATTGGTCCCTACCTTTCATTTTAGCTGAGGAGTTGCCTCCCTAATACAATCTACCTCAGATTTCTCTGTTCTAGTATAGATTTGACCTTCTTCATGAAATCAGTGAGAGAGTTCTGGTCAGTTTATATATGCTGTGTATCGTTCATATTTTGTTAAGCACTTAGCATGTACATTTTGCAGTTATTTTTGAAGAGAATCAGCTTGGCTTCTTTTACATCTTTTATTCACTACATTTTGAGATTTTATAAATAGTACTATTTTTGCTGTGAGATATCATTGATATCACCAGCCACTAACGCTACAGGATATATTAGCAATGAAAAATTATGACATTGACTTGTTATAAGGAAATTGTAGGTTTAAGTGTGGAAAGTAAAATGAAATGAAGGTGTCTCGTAGCTGTTGCTCTATATCATGGCTCTCGATCATCGACAAACAACTGCCATACATCATAGGAAACAGACAATTGTGAATTTTACACATGTTGAGGTTACATTTTATTCAGAATTGCCCAAAGTTTTGAAACTGAGAAGCATTTCCCCTAATCCAACTGGCATATAAATTCTTAAGGTCTCACTGGATAGTTTTGTATTTTGACACCTCCCTAATTTTTAAGGTAGAAGGCATGAACCTATTATCATAAGCCTAGCATTTATAAATTCACACAGAAGCTAAATCTGTAATGTGGTTTAGATTTACTTTGAATTAGGCTTGAAAATGTGTTGGCTTGTTTGGTGGCTGCCTGTCACAGTTAGATTAGCCTTGGAGACCAAATGCGTAACTTGGGCTGCAAATGACCAGCCAACTTGGCTTACGTATTTACGTATGTCTGTTACAGAGGTAAATATCTAAAACTCGAGATGGCTGAAGGGTGATGAAAAGTATGCTGATTTGTTATAGTTCTAGTGAACTTTATTCATGCACAAGGCACATACTGATTCTTTTAGCCACCTTGTCACAGGAAAATATCCAAGTAGCTTTTTGCTGTCAAAAATGAACATAAAAAAGAGGGGTTGGTGGAAGTGTTGGTACAGTATAAAAGCCACCAGTTGTATAGGGACTTAACCTGATTGCTGCAGTCAAATTCTCACATGCATGCTTTCCACAAAAACCATTAGTTTGTTTTTATTTGTATCTTCAGTGTAAAATTATTCTCATTTTTCTGCAATAGGTCATTGTCAGATGAAAATTCCCCAGATAAACTGTCCAGTGAGACCTTAGTGATAAAAAGATTTTCAAGGTGGCAGCCATGGCAGCCACACTGGATGTCAAATCAGCACAATTTTCATTCAGGACCAACTAAACATCATAAAAAGTCTTTTAGTGAAACTCCATCTTAATATAAGATTTTCAAGATGGCTGTTGCAGCAGCCATACTGGATATCTGAGAGGCACAATTTTCATTTAGGTCAAACTAAACTTTGGAATGAATGTGTTTACAAAGTTAATGGCATTCCTGAAGGATTAGTGAGAACAATCTTGATCTAACTGACAGACAGATGTTACATGACAGATGGACAACAGTCCCAGACAGATGTTAGATGACAGATGGACAACAGTCCATCCCACAAGACCTTCTAGGTCTATGACCAGTAGAGCTAAAATGTCTGCAGGGTACCTGGATTCAACATGTTAAAGCACATACCCAGTATTGTTAGACACTGGGCTATCATCATAGGAATTGTTGGACCATGACAGTACAAAGTAAATAATGAATATGTAGGGGGCAATTTTAAATGGTATATTCTAACTTCGAATGTAATACACCTAAGGCTGCATCATTAGATTTGAATGAAGATTCTGAGAATTACACAGTTGATATCTGAGTTAAGATCTTCATCGTCGGATTCTGCTAGCAAGCAATGAAAGGAGATCAATAAACCAATTAATTATCTGTTACAGTCATCAGTGAATGCTGTCCGTAAGTATAAGCAAATAGTAGCATGAAATTCTATTTTTCTTCATAAAGACTTTAAACCAGTGTAGCCTGGTCTTAAACCAAAGAACTAAAATGTGTGCAAAGGATACAAACGCCCTAGCTTACATGCAAGGCATAAACTTTAAAACCATATGATCAAAACAACTCAAATGAGACTGACAGAAAGTATGACCTCGTTTTAACATATATAGGTATATACGCATGCAAACATGTGAACATGTGCATACAAAAAAAAGTAGTATATCAATAAATGTGCCACTCCTGTCCAACAGGCTGGGACAGACAATCTTGTTTCAGACTGCAATCTGCAGAAACAAAATACAGGAATTATAAGCATTCAGAAAAAGCTGCCATGGAAAACATACAATATTCATGGGGAACTTTCAAACCACAATATAAATATCTTTACCCAATTACTTATACTTTGCAAGTTCAATGAATTTAAGTTTTTTGAGATTTTTACAATTGAAATTATTTACTTGATAATTGTGGAAATATTTCCAATATTTCCATAATAAATGTTGCTGAAAAGTATAAATTCTGAATAAAACAACTACACCCAAAAGCTCTATATGAAAGGGGGCTTTGCTTGTTTACTCATTTAATTTGCCCCATTTAAAATCAGGGTGTCCTATTATGAAGCCACATTCGAATTTTACAGAGCTCAAAATTAACAGTTGTTACGCAGCCCAAGGCTTGCAAATTTACCATCAGATGAGTATATTGAATGATTTTGGTAGCCATCCTTGTAGTAAGCATTTGGTATCTATCCCTGTAACTAATCAACTGCAACTGTAATGAGTAGGCAGAGTTTTGTAGGTTTATGAGATTCAGTTGAATGTTTATTTCTTTCCCTTAGAGGCATGCATTGTAAGCAAGTCATCATTCTGAATCATTATACAGCGCTGCTGTAATGCAAGCCAAAGTTTAGCAGACTAGTAAAAGCTCTGGAGGACAAGCACCTTTAAAAACCTACAACAGTATTCTTCGAGACTACCAAAGAATCTATATAAAATCAAGCTCTGCTTTATATGTTCATTGAAGGACATATCCACAGATAGATACAGTGAAATGAATGAATGTTGTTCTTGTTGTTGGGTTTAACGCCATTTTTCAGCACAAGATAGGTTATGCATGGTGGCCAGTATAACTGGTGGAGGAAGAACCCTGGGAAGAACCATGGACCCATGAGAAGCTACCGGCAAGCTTCCTCATGTACCCATGTTAACCAAGCCTGAGACTCGAACCCACACAGACAGACGTGAGATGTCAGTGATCCGAATGGTGAGCACTTTAGACCACTCGCCCACTCGGGGTACCCACATAAATGTTAGTTCCCTGTATATATGCTTCCTCATTATAGAGTGCCTGGATAACTCGTGGACCCACTTATAATGGGTGGGTTTGGATCCCATTTTTTAAGGCCAAAAAATAAGCCCATTTGTTTAATATGAATAAAATCATCATCAAAACTGGTAAATTAAAGCTTGTTATATCACTCATTTTATCAGCAAAAAACAGTGTTTAGTGCCCAGAAATGTAATTAGCAACTTTTAATAAGTCTTTATCAAAAGTTTTCAGTACACTGTAAATAACAATGCATGACGAAAACATCTTGATCAAACTCCACTACTTTAAAGAGTTGGTCATTACATCAATTAATAATGAAAATTTGAAGGTGAAAAACTAAATTTTCTCAAACTTTGTTGAGATCAAGCTTCCATGTCACTTTTTAATTATTTATAAAATTTACAAGTCTATGACTACTACATTTACTTTCTGACACTAATATGTTGTAACATTTGCAACAAAACTTTTGTAAATCCTATGTAAAGAAAATTAAAGTATAATACAAACTAATTAAAGAGCTACAATAATGTCCATGCTCGTGGGCTAATAGGGTGAAAAAAAAAGCCTCACTTGTGTCTGTTATTTTACCTAAACACACCCAAAAAAATGAATTTCACTTTGCCTTGCTTTGATCTCAGGCCATTCCCACCTATTATTTTTTTATATAAATACAATGCAATAATAATCCAAGTAGAACATCAACACTGTGTCAATTTTTCCTTCAAAGTGGAAGGTAGAAACTTTAATGTTTCTCGCTATATAGCTAAATATGTTGATGCTAATCTGACAATCATAAATGCCCAAAATGACACTGCTATTTATGGAAATAATTCCAGAACTTTACCGTTGATCCTTGAAACAAAAATGTTAAAACCTGAATTTCTGTAGCCAAGTCAAAAGTGAATTATGACTCAGCAGTCCTAACCAAGTCAGTTAGTAACACAACTATTCATTTTACCCAATATTTCATTTTTAAGAAATGCAAAATGGCTTTTACTAGGGAAACAGTTGTTGATTTTTCTTTTGTTTTATTATAAACTATTTTTGAGCTTGTTATACCTGTCAAACAACAACTGTGGTGAAGCACGATAAGAAATGTTCAAATAGTTTTATAAAGTTTCAATTGTTTTTCAGCAGTATTTGAAACAACTGATATGAAAATGTGCAAAAGTAGAAGTTTAAAGTGACTATTTTAAATACTGTTGTTGTTTTGGGGTTTAATGCCATTTCTTAGCACAAGACAGGTTATTCTTGCTGGACAGTATAAGTGGCAGAGGACAAACCAGAGAAAACCTCCGTAAAAAACTCACAGGAAGCTACTGGGAGCTTTCTCATATATCCACACTGGCCAAGCCTGAGACTTGAACCCAAAATGGACAGAGGTGAGATGGCAGTGATTGGTTAAGACTAGTGCCCATATTTTGAATAATATAAATTTTGAAATTTCTACACTCACTTTTCTATACTGTTTTGACCTATTCTGACTGGAAGGAGAAGTAATTTCACCCAAGACAGCATGTACTAATTCTACATATTTTCCATGCAGTTTTAAAACAATCATAGTGAATTAATTACAAATTTTACTTGCCCCTTCCTCCATTTAAATACTGATGCAAGCCATATCAAATCAAATGCTGTATGGTTTTATTGCATGAGCAAGCGGTACCTTGATCTTTAATATCAAAGAATATATACAGTAGTCCATATAATGTTTATCATATAAAAATAATGGCTTCCTACTTTCTATCATTACTGTGCTCTACACAAAAGAATGAATCTGCTCATGCTTAAAGGAAAGTGCTAGGCTTTCAGCCACTGTTCGGAACATTTCTTCCCCATATCCATGTATTCACATTTGTCATCTAAGTGAAGAAATATACCCTAACTGGATTTTGATCCCCTAGATTGACATTGTAAATGAACTAAAACATGACAAAGAGAACTCAAGGCATCTTCTCTAAGTATGAGATAAACAATACAACGTGAATTCATTTATACAGGTATCAATTTTAATGGAACTAATTTCTAGATATGCCAGTGAGGGAAAACATTTCATATTTTCTTCATATGTAATTTTTTCCCCCACTGGGTCATTAAATTTATTGTTTGCATCAACCATCAAATCCAATAAAACTGATACGTCGCAAGCTGAAGTGGATTCACTGTATTTTATCACATAGCATGGCATATCATTACATATGTAAGCCTAACAGGCACTGTCCAGTAAAACCTGTATAGAAAGAACGGAACTATTAAAATCGCCTGTATTGAAATCCCTGATAACAAATGCACACACTAATCTTAATCTGTTTTACAGAGGAATGATAAAATAAAAGGCCACCTGTCTTGAGAGACCACCAAATATGGCTGCTATTACTTGCTGGCAGAAGGGGTTGTCTCCCCAAAATGGTTCTACTGTATACAGAATGCCTGAGACTTCAATAACATTAACAACATGCAAAGCATAATAGTAACTCCATGAAAGTTGACCACTGACCAGGAAAACTATGATTCTAAATACAGGCAGTCATCGAATCTCTTTACTGTTTTGTTTGCTGAAAAATGTCTGATATCAGGTGCAAATATTTCTTTACAACAAATGAAATTGTGTAGAACACAAGATTTTGATTCCACAAATGACTAAAAAAATTTGAATTTCAATATCTTGATTCCCCAGATGACTAGCAAATTTTGGATTGCAATATTTTGATTCCACAAATGATTAGCAAATTTTGGATTGCAATATTTTGATTCCACAAATGACTAGCAAATTTTGGATTTCAATATTTTGATTCCACAAATGACTAGCAAATTTTGGATTTAACATTTTGCAATGGTAAACTGACACAAAATTTCTAAAATAAATTGTTATTTAGAACATGAAAGGTTAAAGAATCAGTCATCAGTATTATTCATGATAGGTATTTATGTTTTACTCTGCTCTGACATGTGACAAAGTCTGTATACATATCAAAATGGCAAAATCCTAATCTAATAAGTACATCTGAATAATGCCAATGATAATGCAAGATTTCTCTATCATGTGTGAAAGTTTTTGAGCCTGGACACAATGGTCATCTTTTAACAGAGTGCACTCTATCACTAACAAAACCTGTCAATGATTAAAAGTCTTGTTACCTTATCGGTTTCCAAAAGTTTGCCCTGTGCAAGAAAAAAAGCACTACCATGTTGAGCTACCAGTTTGATGGATTGTCCTTGGGGATACTTACCACAGTAACTTTGAGCATCTTGACTGACAATAAATAAAAATAAAAAAGAATCGGATATTTTTTTTTATTCAATTCTAACAAGAGTGCCATGAATGATACATTATACGATTACCCCATGTTTATTGTAGGAACTAGTCGGATATAGCTGACTAAAGATTACTGTTCAATAAGCATCAGTGACTCTCACCTTCAGTCAAGGTACACTGTCCTGAACTACTTTGAAATCTAAGTACTTCCCTTAAATGTAATAATTAAACAAGAGACCCAAGCTGGCCTGACATGACTCATGCTGGATGATGATGTCTGCCTAATTGCAAATGCACAAGCCATTGGTGAAGAAATCTGGGTAAGTGATTGTTTATGAAGAATTTCTTTCAATTCTGTTGATTGCATATGACATTAAATTAACTGTCTCAAGGTTTCTATAGTTTTTCACTTCTTCATCCATATTGGACAATACATCTGCATCAGCTGCCAAATACTGAAGGCCTCCATGCCACAATGCTTTGTCATTAGTTGGCTAAATTATATTGAGCTATTTTCATTAGATAAAGGCATGTAAGAGGTTTCTCTATTTTTAGTTAAAATAAACATATTTGATGGTGGACTGAGAGAATTATGTATAATTTTAAATGACTTCCTGCTGCTTTCTGCCAATTAGTCAAATTTTGTTCGGAGTAGGGTGGTTCTTTTTGAAGTTATTATGTTTTTCTGGGTTTTTTTTCGCAACAGCAGCCATATTTGATGACAGTTTGTTATCATGAGCACAACTTAAATGCCTTTCATGCCAGGAGGAGTTCCATTACATTTGGTCAAATTCTGTTGAGCAGTTTTCGAGAAGTCATTTGATACATTTTCTGTTTTTGGTAGCAGCAGTGATGTTTGATGCCAGATCAGCATTATTTATAACAATCTGAAACCACTTAATGCCAGAATGCTTTCTGTCAAATTTGGCTGAATTCAGCTTAACAGTTCTTGATGATGCTTGCTATCAAGTCAAATTCTGTTTTTGAAAAGAAGTAATTTGAATGTTATTTCTTCTTATTTTAGTAATGAAGGCCATATCAGTATCACGTGTATAAATTTCAAAGTCTTTTATACAATGATGCTTTCTACTGAACTTGGTCAAAATTTGTCTGGTGATTTTTGGGAAAGTTTTTTTTTTCATTTATAGATTTTCCTATTTATTGTAAAGGCAGACATGTTGGATGGTCAATTTTCATCATTTAAACGAATTGAAAGGATTAGATGTCCGGATGCTTTCATTCAAAATGGGTCGAATTCTGCTGATTGTGTAAGCTGTCCTGCTATTTTTAGAACAGTGGCAATAATAGATGGCAGAGGGATATTACATAAACAAATATTAAACTGACTTGGTGCTATAATGCCCCCCCCTGTAAAATCATGTCCAAATTGACAGTTTTCGAAAGTAAGTTGTAAATAGCAACTGTTCCAGATGACGTTCAATGGGAGATACAGGCACACAACTGAAGACATAAACTGGACAAAGGACCATACCATAACCTTACTTTGTCCTTTGTGAATTAAAATCTTTAAATCATGTAAAAGTTGAAGTTAAAACATTTCAAATTTGTGTATTTTGTATAATTAAAGCTACCTAAAAATACTGGCATGGATGCAGTAAGAAATGCTGTAAGATATTTTACAAATTAAAAATAGGCCCCATTTCACTAAATAATACTGATTAATGCAGACAAATTTAAGTCCACTTTGAAGGAAAACATTAGAAAAACAAGAGTCCCTTGATGGGGCTGATGTCCTTATCAGTGAAAAGAATTTCCAGGAATTCAAGATGAGCCTATTTCTTCCTTATGTCTCCTGAGTGTTGAAATTATCTTTGACATTCTTCTGCAATAACGTGTTTGAAATTAGCTGTTGTAGTAGCGAAAACTAGACTTCATATTGGCATCAGTTTCATTTTGGGGTCTAGTAGACATCATTTAAATTTTTTCGTGAAAACCCCATGTCAGTATGACTATTTATTCAAGGGGAGTAGTAACACCAGGATTTCAAAAACTGCTGTTGTGGCAACCATTCTGGATTCAGGATTGGCATTATTTTCATTTTGGACTAACTAGGTATCATTAGAAGTCTACTAGTGAAAACCCCATGTTGTTACAACCATCCATTTGGGAGAAAAACAGATAACAATAGTTTCCAAATGGCCATAAAAGTGGCCATATTGAGGGTCAATTTGCATCATTTTTACTTAGGACCAACTAATGATAAGAACTAGTCTTATGAAAACTCAATGTCAAAATACTGCTCCACTTTAGAAAAGTAGCAATAACAAGATTTTCAAGATGGCAACCATCGTGTCCATATTGGATATCAGATCAGCATCATTTCAGTTTAGGAACAACACAACATTACAAGAGGTCTTCTGGTGAAAATCCCATGTTGATATGACTGTCCATTTTGGTGGAGTAACAACACAATTTTCAAGATGTCTGTCATGATGGCTATACTGGATATCGCAAGTGCACCACTGATACCATAAAAAGTCTTTCAGCGAAAACCTCATGCTGATAGAATCATTCATTCAAGAGAAGTAGTGATAAGATTTTTCAAAATAGCTGATACAGTGGGTATACTGGATGTATGAGTGGCACTATTTTCATTCAGAACCAACTAGTCATGATACAAACTCTTTCAGTGAAAACACCATTTGATATGACCTTTCAATCAAGAGCAGCAGCAATAACAAGATTTTCAAGATGGCCCCAGATCAGCACAATTTTCATTTAGGACAAACTAGATATCATATGAAGTCTTGGGGTGATGACTTTCTGTTCAACAGGAGTAGTAATAAAATGATTATCAAGATGGCTGCTGTGATGTCCTATATCTGATATTAGATCTGCATCATTTTTGTTTAGGACCAACTAGATATCATGCAAAAGTCTTTCAGTGAAAACGCCATGTTGCAAGGACCATCCATTCCGAAAGAGTAGCAATAACAAGATTTTCAAGCTGGTGGCTATATTAGACATCAGGTCAGTGCCATTTTCAGTTAGGACCAACTAGATATCATAAGAAGTCTTTTGGTGAAAATCCCATATTAATATATGATTTTCTGAACAGGAGGAGTAGCAATAAAATGATTTTCAAGATGGCTGTTGTGATGGCCATATTTGATATTAGACTGGCACCATTTCATTTAGGGCCAACCTGACTTAATAATAAGTCTTGTAGTTAAAACTCCATATTGTTATGAGAATCAAATCAGGAGTATTGAGAACACATTTTTCAAGATGGCAGCAATGGCAACCATACTGTATGTGTGAGTGGCATTTTCATTTAGGACCAACTACACATCATAAAAAAGTCATCTGGTAAAAGCTCCATGCCAATATCACTTTATGCTGAGGAGAAGCAGTGATAACAATATTTTCAAGATGGCTGCCATATTGGCCATTTTGGACATCAGCACCATCTTTTTTCCAAGCAACAAGACATCATAAGATGTCTTTCAGGACAATCCCCATGTTAATATGACCATCTAATCAGGAGAAGCAGCAGGAAGATTTTAAAGATGGCTCCTGGAACAAATGTATTGGCTGTCTGTGATGTACCATTTTCATTTAGGACCAACTAGACCATGAATGAAAGTGTATGTAAAATTTCATGGCTCTCCTCTAAGTGGGTTAGGAGGAGAAGTGATAATAAACTTGTGCTAATGGCTGGCTGGCTGAAAGGATGGACAAAAACCCATCATGACCATGACATGTGGATAGGAGGAGAAGTGATAATAAACTTGTGCTAATGGCTGGCTGGCTGAAAGGATAGACAAAAACCCATCATGATCATGACATGTGGATAGGAGGAGAAGTGATAATAAATTTGTGCTAATGGCTGGCTGGCTGAAAGGATAGACAAAAACCCATCATGACCATGACATGTGGAACTACCAATAGTGCCATGAACAGTAGATTATGTGTTTACCCAATGATTAGCAATCCTCTATTTGGGTTGAATGAAGATGGACAAAACTGGCTCAGGAGATTGTTGACCAATCATTATCAATTACCTTGTCCATAGTATGCAGTCTTCAGATAAACTTACTGTTAAAAAAAAAAAATCATTATTTTCTTTGAAAGCTTACCAAAAACTTGATCTTCAACCTTCAGACCCCAAAATCTAAAGGTTTCCTTCTTACATAAAGTGCAAGCCATCCCAAAAAGTCTGATCAAGGAACCTACTCTAGAACAAATTAATGGTACAAACCCATTTTCCTTTGAAGTGCAATGATCCAGACTGCTGACCTGTTGATCAAAAAATCAACAGACCCATCTCTTACCTTGTGTGCAAGCTTTTCACCAACTTTGACCAAGTTATATGATATGAAACTAAATCTATTACGCTAATTTTTTTTTTTACTTACAAAGATCTTGACCGTTTGACCACAAAATTATTAGGCTTCTTTATTACCCTACGTTTAGGCCATCCACAAACTTTTGTGAAGGTATATGGCAGAGAACTAAAATTTGTGTGCAGAATGTACTTTGGATAGGGGTAAAACTAATTTTAATTATGTAATACCTGCCTGCTACTGCTGTGATTTAATTGCTACCCTTTCTCACGATGCTAAGTCCACAGTCCAAGTTAAATATTTCCTCTACCAAATTGTAACTGATGGGCCAGAGAAGAACAGAACAGTATCCAAGTCTGATGACCTTGTCATATACAATATATGGGATATCTTCCTCATTTGACTTGGACCCAGACAAGAGGATGGCAGAGTGGGATGGAAAAACGGAATCTATGCAGGTAAGTATTACCTAATTAAAATTAGTTCCCTGTGCCCAACTACATTTTAATAGCAGTAATACACTAACTGCTACTACTGCACTGCTGAATTTACCAACTGCACTGTTACTGTTGGAGTGTACCTCCTGTAGACTGGTAGGTTACTTAGCCACATATATTGTGCTGTCAATGAGTGGACCCTACAATAAATCATTTGCTTTCTTCCTTGCCCATAATGCAAGCCTTTCACACGGTCTAGTAAATGTAGATGTTGTAAAACTCTGTTTGTGTGTGTGTGTGTGTGTGTATATATATATATATATATATATATATATATATATATATATATATATATAATTGTGTGTGTGTGTGTACAACATACATATGTACACATGTATGCATTCACATATGTATGTATGTATGTATGTATGTATGTATGTATGTATGCATGCATATATGCATGCATGTGTGTATGTATGAGTGTGTGTGTGTGTGTGTGTATAGATGGATGGATGTCATAACATTGTGTGCTCCACCTTTTGGCAGATCAATAAAAACAACAACAAAAGTGATATTAAAAATTATGAAATCTTCCATGTCTTTTTTTTTTTTTAGAAAATAGGGGTCTGATCTCAGAGTAGTAAATTTTTTAAATTTTTTAAAGTAAGAAACTGATTCCTTTATCTTGTTTAGTGAAGAACAAGATCAGAGCAGCAGATGCAATAAAATGCCTCATCAGGTTCGAGACCTCTCCAATTACTAGTGTAACATATAGGGGTGAAACGATTCATCGATATATCGATACATCAATACTTTTGCTCAAACGATACACATACCAACACAAGAGATGGAGAATCAATACAAAATGATACTTAAGATATTCATTTTTTAGTTTAGTCTTCAGCAGTCATGAATAATTGTTATTAATTACCTTGTTATTCTGTAAAATTACATTTGCAGTCACGGGCACTCATGTTTATTAGTAAAGACAAAAAAGACTATTTGAGAATACCCACTCGCCGTCTACAAGTTAACACGGTGACATGGTTCATAATCTGACCCTCCTTCCCCCCCTCCATTCTAATTATCTTAACACAGAAGTAGATTCAGCATATACTATACATTCCAAACTTGTTCCACATGTTTAACGAAGTACTTTACTCATCATTTAATGACTACTTTCATGTGAAGTTTCTACTTTGAATTGTATCTTGACTCCTTTGGTTGATCTGAAAGCTATGCTACCATTGTGTTGCGCACTGAAATATGTTGCACTGAATTCTCATTTGTGGTTATTGCTTTTCCGGTCCAGGTTAAACAAAAATCACCAATCAGAAATCAATGTAGCTTATTCTCTGCATGACAAACAGGAAGTATTGGCAGAGCAAGAGAAAGGCTTCATGGGAAAGTCATTAGATATGTCAAGTACTTAAGTGGAGATGCTGTCAGGGTGTGGCATTGTGCAAATCATGCAAAATTTGTACGAGTTTGTGCGCTTGGAGAATTGTTTAAATGTGAGAACTCCTGCAAATTCATTGAAAGTCCCACATATGAAAATGTGCTGGATGAAGTATATGTTTTTTTATTTAACCATTCTTGTTACATCTGTTTTTTGGATAGCAACTGTTCCAATCTGGGTTTTTCAAGCACGACATGAATGGTTGTGAAACTAAATTTGATTAGCACAACATGCTCAGGAATACATATTATGGCGTAGTTTGAACCATTCATGAAGAAAGTTTTACAAATGATGTTTAAAATATAAGCTACCTAGAAAACCCAAAATATCTGATTCCCCGGCGTGGTTTATTATGAATTCATTCGGCAAGTATTTGCTGATGATAGTGATGATGACAATAATTTTTAAAGTTATGAAGTGTATCAGCTTACTGGAGCTGGGAAAGTGTTAATGGAGATACCAGTGAATGATTTTGAGCCTGAAATGGTGTTAAATACAAGTCAGATGTACATGTTGGATGGACAAAAAATAGACGGCATTACTCTTTCAGTGGTATTTCGAAATTAAATGTACAGAGGGCAGAATACTGAGCCAAATTAAGGGTTAAGATAAACTGAATAAGGGTAAAAAATGAAAATAAGTAAAGATATTTATTTTAATACCTCTGTCTGCACAAGCATTGATGGACTAAATATAGCATTACGGAACAGATAAGAATTTTTGGCATAGTAGTCAGTAAACTACAAATTTAACAAAAGAAGTTTATGTTGGTGAAAAATCCTATTTTGGAGCAGATGTATCCAAAAGAAAATATCTGTGAGCTCTGGAAAATTGTACCTAACAGTAACAAAGATCAGTTTCCCAGCATATCCAAGCTGACAAAGCTAGCAATGTATATGCCCCTTCAGAAAGAACCAAACAACCATATTAATATAAAGAAAAGTAGCAGAGTATGCTCAGAAATAATTAACAGATTAATGCTTATACAACTAGTGGTGACATCTGTCAAAGATGTTGATTTCAGTAGAGCTCTAAGAAAGTGGAACAGCAAGAAAAAGAGACAGATATTGTTTAGGTAAATATTGACCTATGACCGTTTCCTCCTCCCCCTTTTTTTTTTGATTGATTAAGGGGGAATGTGCCTCCCTTAAGATAAAATCCTGTCATCATTTCTCCTTAAAAATTGTACATGGGGAACAAATTTGTAATTTCTCTTTTTTATGCAGAGATTTTTAACCAGTGAATGAAGGCACTGATGGAATAAATGAAATTAGCTTAGAATAGCGATGGGGCGGATTTCAAACTGGTCAGGTTTATCACCTTGTGTAAGTTAAAAAAAATTGTAGAATAGCACTGGGTGTAGTCAATAGTGGTCCTTCTTCACTAATAAACAAAGTATCTGTGCCTGCAGCAATCTTTTGCATCTGCAGGAAGTAAAATGTGATAGATTGTGTTGGCATTCAACCTTATTCCAGTGTCCGGATTTGTTTGAGATAAGATTTTCTTTGCACGAATAAATTACATTATTTCTTCTGTTTTGAAGATTTCATTGTAATGTCTTCCAAGTGTAACTGAGACATGGAATTGGTAATAAGATGTTTTCAAATAATTAATGTTGTACAAAACAAAGAGAGTTAAATCGAGCCACCATTAAATGGCCTAAAACGTTGGATAAAACTCACTGCAGCCAACAGATAGTTTGTTTGAAAGTACTGTTGTTATCTTCTCATCATTGAGAATTGCTTATAAATATATGATAACTATATGTCTGTCTGTCATCTGCATACTGGAAATAGTACCTAAATGTCTACATGAAAGGGCACCAACTACCTTCCAAAGATGGTAAGGCCATCAAGTTCTTATGTGTATTGACATGTATCATATCATAGGCTGTGTATAATGAATCGTATCAATACATGGCACAGGTGTATCGTTTTACCCTTAGTAACATACCTGTGAAGTGGATGTTGCAGTGCTGTCTACATCACGAAACTGAAGCTGTGTAATATCAACTTTTGTGGCCTCAATGAACTCCCTGAATAGAAAAAATAATACAAGTTATTTCTAATGTCTAACCAGTGAAGTAAGCTAAAAACAGTGATATGATATTTAAAGAACTTCATTATCCTACTCTTAACAACAACAAGCAAACTCAACAAGCAAACTCATTGAATTTTTATCCCTTGCCTGTCACGGTGGGGTCACAAATGTTCCTAATACTGAACTCTTTCATGACACAGCTAGGATGATCCCGACCAAATATAAAAAATTTCATTGCCATACCTCAAAAGTGTTTAGAGGAAAATGCAGAATTTTCAGCCACAGTGACCTGGACCTTTCACCCCAAGATCAATAGGATTCATTCTTACCTCAAGTGCAAGCCATAACAAAACTTGGTAAATCAAGATGGAGGATAGAGTTACTGTACAGAAATCAGTTTTCTTCTTTCTGTCAGAGTCTTCTGACCTCTGGACCCCAAAACTGATAAGACTTCACAAGTGCAAACCATGCAAAGCATCTTACAAAACACTGGATCAGCACTGCATGAGAGCCCCATACTTTGTGCATCTGTGGAAGACCCGCTCCATATATTTGAGGAAGCAACCCAAAGTGGGACATCAGTATGGAGAGAAATGAGGGAATTTGGTGATAGCAACATTTAAGTATTACATCAT
Organism: Megalonaias nervosa; assembly: GCA_016617855.1. Lineage (NCBI taxonomy): Eukaryota > Metazoa > Mollusca > Bivalvia > Unionida > Unionidae > Megalonaias > Megalonaias nervosa. The sequence continues at coordinate 200,446 of JAECUM010092854.1, read as the reverse complement.
TAAAATTAATTTGAGACACCCCTCCCAAATCTACATTTTAATATCAGTAATATCATATCTGTTGCTACTGCATAGCTGAATTTCTCAGTTTGGTGGAGGTCTGATTATCCCACAACTGACAAATAAAAAACAAAGGAATACTCACTCTCATAGGAGACTGCTGTTAACGAATTAACAACGTTCTGTGTGTGTGTGTGTCTGTGTGTGTGTGTGTGTGTGTGTGTGTGTGTGTGTGTGTGTGTGTGTGTGTGTGTGTGTGTGTGTGTGTGTGTGTGTGTGATTTGGATTTTTAACAGCTTTACAAAATTTTCAGTCATATCGCTTTGATGTCTGCAGTGTGTCCAGCTTGGATGCGGGAGGTCATGGGTTTGAACCCCAGCGGAGTCATACCAATGACCTAAAAAAATGGTACTAGCAGCTGCCTTGCAAGGCACTCAGCATAAAGAGGTTAGTGTTAGGACTGGTTGACCTGGTGTCACAATAATGTGCTACATGTCTGCAGCATGATACCCCAGTGCTAGACATCACTATAAATTGTTACACTGCAGACATCGTAGCGATATGAATGAAAAATTGTTAAAGCTACATTAAAACCCAAATCACACATACATACTCACTGATCTTATGCTTAAACTGAGAACATCAATCTACTGCTTTTCTATCCTTATAAGGGCTATTGGAGAGATTTTACTAGTGTCTTTTAAAAAAAAACACCACCACATAATGTTAATGCATGGTCTTCCAATAACAGTACAAAACTAGAAATATGTTTACAGAACACAAATGTGCTGTCACCATCTTTCTGTATGACTAACAGTGGTGTTGCATGAAAAATTGACCTACATGAAAAACGAAACCCTGGACACATGGATGGACAAATGGTATCAATATATACCCCTTTTACATTTATCAGTGGAAAACAAATCTGTAAATCTATGATGTCTTGCATGAAATTTGTCCTGCTTTAGTCTCAATCAAAGATTATTAATTTGTCCTTTCAAAGACAAACCAAAATATTATGCCAGATGGATGGATGGTCAGACTGACTGATTAACAGACGGACATTACCTGTATCTCTTATCTGCATCATTTCTGACTCACCAGACTAAAATTAAACATGAATCGAATAACAGATAGCTTTCCAAATTTCAACAGGATAATTGACTATATGCAAATAACCTCTCATTCCATTACAAATATCCCATTCAATTACAAATATCAACCACATCAATGTAAATTTGGCTCTGTATCCAAACTACCTGATTCCCTTCTTGACACTGTGAAACATCAAGAATGCTCTATTGGGTCGAGGAACCTTTGGGACCTTAGGAGACTTTTTAAAGCTAAACCCAGTTGTTGCTCTCATTGTAGTGGCAGACTTAGGCTGGATCCCAAGGGACACTGTGCTCCTATGGTGCCGGAAAGATTCCCCCAGGACTAGGGATGGGGAACCAGGGGCCACTGGATTTTGGCGACTTGCAGCCATGCCAGCATAAAATGATTTGCTCCGAGAAACACCTATGGCAGTCACAGGTGTATTTCCTGTGGTGCCCTGAAGGGACAATGCTGAGTTGCAATATCCATTCCCATTATGATGCGCAGCTGGATCCTTTCGAGTCATCGAAGGATTATCTGAAAGCATAATGGAACAAGTAAGTAAAGAGGAACACATATACCTATTAATTTATCCAAATTTTTTAAAAAAATATTTACTTTTCTCTCTGTAAGAATAATTTGTGCACACATGAAATTTATCATTTTCCTCAACGATACCCTTTGCAAAACTAATCTCTCTGTTGTGTACTGATATGTCCAGCATATCAAATGACGGTCAAAAGTGCTATGTGTGATATGCTGGATTATATCCTAGCTTGCAAATAAAAAACATCAATGTTTTCGTGCATTATTTTACAAAGCAAGAATACTGATTGCAGTTATGGCGTTTCTTGCATTTTGGTTATGAAGACATTCTGCCAATCGAAATAAGCATGCACAAAGATCTAGCCATATTATATTAGCATTTTTAACTGAGCTATCTTTTTCAGTAAAAGTAAAGTTTTATTTGATTCTAATGGTAAACAAAGCCAGTGAGCCTCAGTCTAGACTCTACACAGGAAAGCAAGTGTAATTTGACTTGATTCTTGATAATGTATTAAAAGTAAAATTATTTTGAACTTCTCCACATACTAGCTCATGAAGAGAACTCATTTAGACAAGGTGACTGATCAGCAAAAATATGGTGATCCTTCTGTGATAAAAATTTTTTTGGTCAAATTTGGTTATCTTCTGGTTTCTGGCCATCTAGACTTGTAGAAATCTGTTTGGCACCTTGGATCCAGTAAGCTAGGGACAATGTGTCCCCCTGTCCCCAAAATCTGAATGACACAACAAATTTCAATGGAACAAACAAATTTTGCATTTAAAGTATTGGTAAAAATGAATGCTCAAGAGGTACACAGGGGTCAAGAATCAGGGACATAGGGCCTTATATTGCATGACACCTGCTATCCCATGCTCAAAGTGTAACATTGAGAAAGATTATTTTAAAAAATACCTGGAAGGGCCTCAGCTATAATTACGACAATCACAGCAGTTTCAAGGTCTGATGGTCATCTATTTCCTGAGTTCAGCGAAAAGAAAGTACTCCAAACTTGTATGCACTACTGAAAAGTACTACAACAACTGAAAATACTGTGTCTAGAAAATTGGAGGATCTGATTATTTAGATCAATACTACTGTAATTTAAAAACAACCGCTTTTTTCTTCACAAGATAAGTACTGCCCAACACATCTTAACACTGGCTACATGAATATCTTAGTCAGGAAGGGATCTAACCTAGCATAATCAATGATCAAAGTGTAAACAATTTCATAATTTCAGAATATGCATAAAAATAACACATGTATAAAACATCATGCTGAATTATTTTTCTGTAAGTGCACTGATATGTAAGGATCATAAAGATTAACTACAATTCCATATATGTGTGTGTGTGTGTGTGCACGTGTGTGTGTGTGTGTTTGTTAAAAGTACCATCAAATTTGCTTGAAAAGGTGAAAATCCTTGTTGTACATAATACAAAGATGTTTGCTGTAAAGGACACTCCAGGGAAATCTATTCTTTTGTGGATGGAGGTCCTTATATAGTTATATGTTCAAATGAACATAAGAAAAGAGGCTCATAACTGCTGTCCAATATAAACAGGAGTCCTTTATGTAATGGTCTCCAATAAGGCAGGTTACAATAATTTTGTTCATGTCCATATATTGTAATTACCAAAAACAATTTCTTGATCACACACATAAATGGACAGACACACAAAACTGATTAATTACCTGAATGACCAATAATTCTGCTAACACCATGTGGTAAAAACTGGAAAGAATGAATTTTTTGTCCTTACCTGTACTCAATACTCCAGGAAGAAAAAACAAAATTGTTGACATTCTTCCCAGGAAAATAATTTTTTAAATTTATTTTTCTTCCTTAATTTTGCAATTTTTCTAATTTACATACCTTATAAGGAATTTTAACATCTTTATCTTTCATCTTTCATGGCTACATTTGTACTTTTTATTGAAGGATTTATCTTCCTCATGTTTTTTTTTTCCCCGGTAATATTTACCTTTACATTATTGGAACTCAATCAGCATTATACTGCCACTAAACGCAATACATGCATACCGGCTATACTTGCTTATAAGTCCAACTACAAACTGCACAGACCCAGATCTGCCATCGCATAATGCACTGGCAGATCTGGGTCTGTGCAGTTTGTTAGGAGTAATCAGTAGAACCAACAATCAGACCCTCATCTGAAGGCACATTATGTTACGGCAGATCAGGATCTTTGTTGTTTGCAGTATGACTCGTCTCATAACAAAGTGTAAATATATATATATATATAGAGAGAGAGAGAGAGAGAGAGAGAGAGAGAGAGAGAGAGAGAGTACCCTGTATCTAAGGAAAATTCAAGCACCACACATTGTGCACATTTTTTCAAAGGGAGATTCAACAACCATTGATAAAAATTCACAGGTGTTGGTAATAACCTAAACCTCTATCTCAGGAAACAGAAATTCTGAGTCACCTGCATTAACCATACATCTTGGTCTATCTCTAATATATGCCACTACATGTAAATAAAATAACTGGTATTAACTGGATGAAAGCTAACACTTACATAGCATGTATAGAAATTGGGGTAACTCTGCTCTCAAACTGACATGTTTACATTTCATGAAAGAAATTACTTAATTTTGTTTACTTAAATTTAAACAATGTGAAACCAAACAAAGGTATATACTCGCATACAAAAAGGGTCCAACTGCAAAAGAACATAAATCCTGATCTGCCATTGCATAATGTACCAGCAGATCAGGGTCTATGCTGTTTGTTCTATTGATTATTCCCAACAAAAACCGCATAGTCCCAGATCTGCTGGTACATACTATACCAGCAAATGTGGACCAGTGCAGTCTGCAGTTGGACTCAACTTAGAAGTGAGTATATATGGTAACATTATTTGTAAACTTCTGCACCAGATATGTACATGCATATAACATTTCCTAGCTACAAGCATGGAGTCTGGATCAGTGTATATTTATATGTAATGGGTTTAATGACACATCAGCAACAACCTGGCCACATAAGCTAAGGGATCCAAAATCAAAAAGGAAAAAAGGGATAGAAATCCTTAAAATACAAAGTCACACACACACACACACACACACACACACACACACACACACACACACATGCTCTGCACTCTTTAGACTAAAGGAATGGTAAGCAATTTGCTTATGTAAATATACCCCCACCCCTCCTGCATCCGATCCATATCCCATGATGGAGTTGAACCTCTAGTCAGAGAAAGAGTACCATGAACTACACATTATATGCCTACCCCATTTTTAGAGAACTGAAATTTGTGTGCAGAAACCACTTCTGTTCCTTCAGTCACAGTCACCTTGACCTTTAACCTCAAAATTGAATGGCTTCTTCTTTATCCCAAGGTGCCAGCTATTCACAAAAGTTTGTTCCAGGTATGTGACGTAAAATCAATATAATTGTGCAGAAACCACTTTAATTTTTGTAGTCATAGAGACCTTGACCTTTTCACCCTGGAAAAAAAAAACCAGGCCTCCTCTAAACCCCAACTACAAGTCATCCACAAAATTGTTAACTGCACATGGTGCAAAACTCATTCTTCTTTCAATCACAGCAGCATTTCACACGGAAAACAACAGGATTTGTCCTTACCTATGAGCAAAGCCTTCCACAATGTTTGGTAACTGTAGATGGTTGAGAAAATGGATAAATATCCTTAAAATACAATTTTATCAATTTTGGGGACTGGTTACACTAACCATATTGTGTCCTACACTGAGCTGCATTACAAGACAAAGAAGGCAACTATTCTAACTGCAGTACCATTCTTTGTTGATTTTTTTGGTTCTTTTGTACAATGGATTTGCACTGATGGCCACAGTATTCCTCATTGTACAATTACATACCAATTTTTGTGACTACATTGGCAACAGTGCCTGAGAAAAGGAAATAAATGCAAAGGTTAACCAATGTCTCTAGAATGAGATATAGATGACTTGATTGGCAATGAAAAGTGCAGTACGCCACATGAAACATCTGAATACCAGCTCTGTCTGAGGCAATGATCTTAACACTAACCCTAACTGAAGTGTTGATGCCTTACAGAATGACAGATATCATCAATCTCTAAGCTGGAATTGCTTTGCAAATCTGACCAAAAATCTCAGTCATATGTAAAAAAAAAAAAAAACCTCCAAAAGTATTAATATTTTTAATAGCCACATATTAAGTAATCTCTCTCTTTCTCCCCCCGCCCCCATACCCCATCTCTCTCTGTCTCTCTCTCTCTTATATTAACCACCCACTGAAAGACTTCATTAAAAAATGTTTGATGGCCCTCAGAGTTTCAATTGTTCACTTTTGCAAATTTTTCCAAACTGACATGGTGAATTGAATACTTTCCAAAGAGTCTAAGACAATCTGATGAAAATTGGATCTCCACAGTCCAAGGCGGAGAGCTGATGGACACCAATAAGAGATGCTCTATTGACCACGCAAACTATGGTAAATCACAGCTTTCAAATTTCTTAAAGTGACAAATGTCAACTGAAAAATATCATTACAAACAGTAACTAAAATATCATTGCAAACAATAACTTTCACTAAACAAAATGCAATGCTTAATCAGATAGGAGATTTAAAAAAAATATGCCTGACTGGGAATTCCAAAGGTTACCAAAACATGAACTTTTATCAGTGTCTGCCAGATCTACCAATAGGATTGTAGAGCTGATTTATTGGGACTAATGTCTGTGACAGTTAATTGTATTACATACTGCACACCAAACAATACACTGTCATCAATACACAGTAAGTGCCTGTGACAGTTACTGGTATTACTTATTGAACACCAAACTGCAAAACATTGTAATTCATATACAGAAAGTCTCTACAACACTTACCTGTGTTAAAGACCAAACTGCAGAACACCATAATCTATGCATGGCAACTAAGACAGTTACCTGTGTTATATACTGCATGCCTAACTGCAGCACACTGTAATACATAAACATTAAGTGTCTGTGACAGTTACCTATGTTACAAACTGTAATCTGCTGTCACATAATCAACTTACAGTTACCTATGTTACAAACTGTAACATGCTTTCACATAATCAAATGAGTTACCTATGTTACAAACAATAACCTGCTGTCACATAATCAACTGACAGTTATCTATGTTACAAACTGTAATCTGCTGTCACATTATCAACTGGCAGATCTGTATTGTGCTCCCTCTTCTTAGAAGCCTTTTGGAGAACATGTATAATATTGGGCTGATTTTTTTAAAATTTTGAAGCAATTGCTTTTTTCAACTGCCCAAAATCTATGCAATGAAAAACAAAAACAAATAAAATTTAAAGACTGTCAGAATGCTCTCAGCCATCTTTGAAATTAGTTCAGTGGTTCAGGAGCCAATTTCAGAAAATTAAATGTCAAGGGATAATTATTTAGGGTCTAGAATAATGAAGGTCCAAGACTAGCATCGGAAAGTCCAAGATGCGCTGGAACTGCTTACAAAGAGCTCAAATTCCATCAACAAGTCAAAATAAGTATTTCGCGACAAACCACAAAGAAATATGACCATCAATGGTGGCCAAATCAAATGATTCTCGGGCATCATTTTCAATGGGTTTAGCTACACCTCATGACTTTTAGTAATTCAGGAAACGTTGAGCAATAACAAACAGCTGCATATGACAGACAATGGATGGCAGATGGATTATTGTTGTTGTCTTAGGTTTAATGCTATTTTTCAGTGCATGATAGGCTATACATGGTGGTCAGTATAAATGGTGGAGGAAGAACCCTGGTAAACCCCAGTAAGAACCACCAACCCAAGGGAAGCTAATGACAAGCCTTTCTGACATACATTGACTGAGACTCGAACCCATATCAACAGAGGTGAGAGATGGATGATAGATACACGATGTGGCCATCTGTCCTGTTACACAAGTTGCAATTTAAAAACTATTTGAAGAATTTATATTCCTAAGAACAGTGCAAGAAAGTCGCATTATAAAACATTAGATCTTGGCTAGCTGAACTCTACATGTATGTTTCAAATCCTTTTTGAATATCTTTTTTTTTGAACCCTGGTGACAATACATCAGCTGTCATACAAGTATTTCTCTTCACAAATACAATTCCTATTATTTTTCACTTTGCAACCAAAACATTATTAATCAAAGACAACTATTTTGTCCAACCTTATCGCATTAATCTAAATGTCAAAATAGGAGTTTATTTTCAATATCACCATTTGTAATCCTCGTCATGTTTTTCTTTATATTTTGTTGTTAATGTTTAATGAATATATATTATGTTCAAGTTCAGAGCTGATGGAATTATAGTATGACAGAATTACTTTCAAAATCTGACCTCTGTACATGATATATTTTGGTTAATGAATACCTTACTGCAACATACTCACTAATAAGTCATGCCCAACTGCCAAATGCAAATACTCAGATCTACCATCATGTAATGGGTCTGATCATTTTGTTAGGAGTCATCAGTGGAACAGATAGCATAGACTTTACACTGCATGTGTATTGAGTGATGACATATCAGGGTCTATGCTGTTTGCCATTGGACTAAACTTATAAGCGGGTATGTATGGTATGTTTGTGACCAAAACTATTTTCTCTACTTATAGAAAGTGCCCGAGGCAATCACTACAATGACAGTTATAACAATACAACTAGGCATGATTTTCCTCTGGGCAAATTTCTTTTTTTCTTCCTATTAACATTAAACAAGTGGGACCAAGATTCAAGATGCATACCATATTCAACATAATATTCGCACTGTTTACTATACAATTGTTCTGGAGTAATAAGTAGAACAAACAATATAAATATTATGTGCCAGAACATCAGGTAATGGCAGATCAGAGTTTATAGTGTTTGCAGTTGGTCTCAACTTATAAACAGACATGTATATGCAGTATTTGGGTAAATTTCGGAACTCATCACATTAAGCACAATCTGATACAATCATGATGAGTTAGCCCCCAATGTATATGTTGAGAGCTCTTCATTATCGAAACACATTATTAAATTGAAGGTGGATACACTGTTTAATTTGTTGGTCTAATGTGTATGTGTGATTTTTAATGTAGATTTAATAATTTTAGTTATATCACTAGTGATGTCTAACAATGGGGTATCATGCCGCAGACATGTTGCACGATGTCACACCCAGTCACATTATCCTGACACCAGGCCATCCAGTCCTAACACTAACCTCTTAATGCTGAGCACCAAGCGAGGCAGCTGCTAGTACGATTTTTAAAAGTTTTTGATATGACACAGCTGGGGTTTGAACTCATGACGTGACACAGCCGGGGTTTGAACTCACGACCTCCCACATCCGAGGCAGATGCTCTAACCATACAGGCCACAGGAGCATTTGTTTGGGCTAATCTAACCCATAAAGTCAAGACATCAGACATTCATGGTACTTCAGTTCCAAGAAAATCAAAAGGCAGGTTTAAGCCGATGTATCGGTCAACAGATGAATAAATGTATTACAGTTTAAATCACATCCGCACAATAATGGCTGTAAGGTGTCCACAAAAACAAAAGTTCTAAATTTTAAAAATGAAGAAGTGCACACAAAACTCTTGGATAATAAACACTTCCAAATATGTGTAAACATTAAGTACCACATGATAAAAGATCAGCACAAGCATTGGTCAATACGTGAATCTTCATTTCACAGCAATCCTACAATTGCTGCAAAACAAGTAAACAATATTCGGTCTTACACTGCATTCATACATATGACAAAATAGGCAGTAACTCGAGCAAACACAGCACTACCAGCTGTGCTAATAAGTCTGTATCATGCATTGCATTAAGCTATGTGAGTACAGTTGTTGTAGGTTCATTTTCCACTGCCACTGCAACACCTCATGGTACCATCTAGTCAGTTACTGGAGAAGGCTTCAATTTTTGCTGCTGAAATTACAGTCATACTACTACTTTTAAACTAAAGTGAAATCTCTCTACAAAAAAGATCTCATCACATTTTGGGATTCCCATCTACAATAAAAGCCTTGCAAAATCTTAAAACTGACAACATTTCATATTCCAGAAATTGAAGAAAGATGATGCATCATACTGTTTGGGAAAAGTATTCTGTATTGTTTGCTGGTCACATTGGTATAAAGGGGCAGATAAAACAGCCAGAGCTGCGCTGCAGTCACACATTTCCAAATGGAAGATTCCATAGACTGACTTTAAATATTGTGGAATTCAGCATGTTTGTCATATTTGGCAAAATATGTGGAATGAAAAGTCCACAAACAAACCTGACAATATCAAACTCACTATTGATGAGTGGTTTCCCTTGTGTAGAACATATCACAGAAATGAAGGGGTACTGTGCTGATTGTGTATTGGACACACAAACACAACCCATGCACCCTGAAGGGTAAACCTTGAACAAAGTGTAATTACCATGCCAATGAAACTGTCTTTTCGAGTCTGTCAACTTGTACCAGGTGCAACAAGTATTTTCATACCGCAGATGGCAAAACCAATTATAAACTTGATCAATCAATATTTCATCTTCAGAATACTGTCACAGATCAGACTATCAACACTGATTATGTCCACTCAGGTCCTTGAAGAATGCAATCTTTTACACCAAGGAGTTTAGTAGACAGAAAGGTGGACATGTGTACTGATTTCGGTGGACATACATGTAGAAAGGATTAAATTTCCCACAAGGATGTGTTGAAATGGTTTAACGCACAATGACTGTACTGTACAAGATTAAAAGGGCAATAACTCTAATTAAAATTGTAGGAGCAAAGTGACATGCACATCTTTAGATAATGTGCACAAAATTTACCAAGTTTCATGGCAAACCATTAAAAGCAGACTGATTGTGCTAACAAAATTTCACCCTTCAATGCACTCAGATGCAAATCAAAAAGGGAAAAAACTCTTATAATACTCTTAAAATTATTGTGGGAACAAAGTCATTCGTCGAAATGCACATCATTTGGTGATAACCATAATATTCACTCATTACAATCCATCAAAACCTGCAATACAATTGGTGCTAGTGAAATTGTGTGCCTGACAGATGGACAGGAATGATTTCTATATATACCCACTCAACAGAGGTGGGCGTGTAATAAACAAGATTCTCTTGAAAGGACTGATTCAACAGGTCTGACATTTCGTCCTGAAGAATACCAGTACACCACATATTCTGTCAAAAGTGTCAGACTCTCAACATAAATTTGATTTAAAGACATTGTTTAAATTCATGCCTCTTTCTTCTCTTCATATCGTAGCCTAATGACCATAAGTATATATATATATATATATATACAGAAAAGTCTTTTGAAATTCTACTAATTTTTGCTTAGATAAACCTAAAAACAGAACTTAAATCTTCATGGATTCACAATAAATGCTAAGTGTATATGATATTAAAAGCCATTTCAGATATTAACTTGATAAAGACAGAAATTATAAATAAAGCAAATTTGAGATATTAAAAATGTAAATGAAAACTCTGCATAACTTCATCAATGTAAATTGTGTCTGGAAAAGTCATGATTATGCAGAGGTAAATGTACAAATTATACCAAAGCATTAGAGAATCTCCAACAATTCAATGTCATCAAGAGGTTTGTTGGGAGTCATTGCAGTGCTACTATGCACACTTAGCTGAGAATATTGTTTGAATATTTTCATGAAATAAAAACATTAACCACACTAAACCTCAAGTTATGCTTGCTTTATTTAAACTGCTGTTCTTGACAATGAGAAACTATGTGAGTGTGTGTGTGTGTGATTTGGAATTTTAACACAGCTTTAATAATTTTCCAGTTATATCGCTACAATGTCAGCAGGGTGGCAGTTTATAGTGATGTCTAGCACTGGGGCATCATGCCGCAGACATTTAGCATCACGTCTCACCCAGCCACATTACCCTGACACCAGGCTGACCAGTCCTAACACCAACCTCTTAATGCTGAGTACCTAGCGTGGCAGCTTAAGTACCATTTTTATATGTCTTTGGTATGACTCAGCTGGGGTTCAAACCTGCAATCTCCTACAACCGAGGCAGGCGCTCTAACCACTAGGCCATTGGAGCGGTCACAATGAGGACCTAAGTTTTTTGTGTTGATGTCTGACACAAGTGGAAGTATAAATATAATGTTGTCATCACTGGAACTATCATTTGAAAAAGAAAACAAATCATGTTTTACCTGGGTTGAAAATTAAATGCATTAGTTCCTACTTCACCAGGATTCAGAGATCTCTTACTAGAGAGCAAATGGTTTATGTTCATCAAAATAATAATAATAATAATAATAATAATAATAATAATAATAATGAGCTTCAACTGTGTACTACATATACACAAATAACAAATAGCCACTGTAATGAAGTGGCAGTGATAATATGGTACTGTCAAACAAATTCTTTTTTGTGTGCAGAAATAAAAAGTATTTTATGCTCTGGTGTGGATATTATATACCATCTGTACTTGCTTATAAAACGAGCCCAACAGCAAACTGCAAAGACCGAGATCTGCTGTTGCATAACAGGTGGGCAAATCTGTGTCTGTGTAGTTTCTTAGGAGTAATCAGTATAAAAAACAACACAGATCCTGATCTGCAGACATGTTATGTTACAGTAGATCAGGATCTTTGTTGTTTGCAGCTTAACTTGACTTATAAGCGATTATATACAGTAACATGTTTCCTACAAACTACATGTATATAACAAAATAAAATGCAATCCACACTACTTTCCCTTTAATAACCCATACATTTGATTTCCATGGATCAGGAGGAACTATTGTTTTGTAAAAGACATATGTCTGTTAAAGCACAGTTCTGCATGTGAAATTGAGGAACATGTAAATAAACAATTATTTTTCTTTTGGTCAGCTTTGCTTATATTTATATGCAATAAATTATGTGTGGATGGCAATCATAATGAGGACTGACAGCACCTCTAATTTACTGATGTTGTGAATCTATGTCTCTGATTTGCCCAGAATATATTCCAAGGTAATGTAGATGCAAAATGTAACAATAGTACAATACACAACATTTTATATGCACACCCTGTGTAAAATGGTTCCCTACTTAATCACTTTGCAACTAAATTTAATGTGGGAGCCCTGGGTGGATGAATGGTCTAAGGCACTCACAGATCAAGGATATCTCACACCTGTCTGCACAGGTTCAAGTCTTGGGTCTGCCAGTGTGGGTATGTGAGAAAGCCTGAGAGTAGCTTCCTGTGGGTCGGTATTCTTTTTTGTGTCTTCCTGGGTTCTCCCTCCACTAAATATACTGGATGCTATATATAGACTACTAGATGCTACCATGTGCTGAAAAATGGTATTAAACCCACAAAACCAAATCAAATTGAAATAAATTTAATGTGCAGAAACCATTATTTTCTTTTTATACTCAGCATGACTGTGAGTCCTCTTACTTGTTCACCCCACAATCTATATATTTCTTAACTGCCCAAATTGCAATATATCCACAAAGTTTCATTTTTTATAAAGCCACAAACGTCCATGACCTTTGACACCAAAATGAATGTTCCCATTTTATACCTTAAGTGTAAACTTTGGTTAAGGAATGTGGTCTAGATGTGAAGTTAATATGTAAAAAAGACTTTTCTTCTTCAGTAATGACTGACCTTTGACACTGTGACACCAAAAAACAGATAAGATTCTTTTTTATCCCAAGTCTGAACTATACACAAAGCTGATGAAGTTGTTGTGTAGAAACCACTTTTCATCTTTCAGTGACCTTTAATGTTTTGACACCAAAATAGGTTTTTTATTTTCCTTTAAGCCAAAACATTACGTTTGATCCCAGTCTGTGATGTGCAACTAATTTTATTGTGCATAAACCATTTTTGTTGTTTCAGTTGTGACCTTGACCCTTGACCTTTTGATCCCAAACCAACAGAGTTATTCATAAAAGTTTAGTAACTGCAAATGATGGACAACTGCATTTTTTGTGTGGACAAAGGTTTTTCCTCTTTCACTCACACTGACATTGTCCTCTGACCTTTTTGTCTTGAAATCTATTGGGTTCTTCCTTTGCAAGCCTTCAATAAAGTTTGGTTAGTTATGGATGGTGGAAAACTCAAGTTATTATGCAGGAACCATTCTGTTCTTTAAGTAATGGTGATCTAGCACTCTGAACTCCTGACCCCAAAATCCACAAGGTTGTTCCTTACCCCAAGTTCAAGCCATCCACAACTTTTGGTAACTATTGATGGAGCAAAACTCAAGTTATTGTGCAAAAACAAATTTTGTTACAGATGGACTAAAACATATCACAGCATAATATGCAAAGCCTTATGGAAGGAAAATATAAACACATGTGCACATGACAAAATGGGTAAAAAGCATGACTGTATATGTTCTGTAAATGCCTCAATTATTGGTGCTGGATTGGATAACTCAATATTTCTTGAAATATCTATAAACTTTCCATGTTTTCTTGGAACACTAAATGTTGAATTAGTGAGTGCCTGATTTATTCATTTTATTTTGTATTGAAGACTTTGATATCGTTTCTAAGAGATTCTAAATGGGCACACTTTTGTTTTTGGTATCTGAATACAGTGTGGAATTATATAGCGTACATTTGTGGTTTATAGCTTATGGTTAACATTTCTGTCAGCAGCAACCAAATGGGCAATTACTGCATATAACTGCAGAAAAGTTGGATCCAAATGCGAACTTGACAAACCCAGATCTGACATCATATAATGCATAAGTACTTTTAGTTGTGCAATTTGTTACGACTAATCTGTAGAACACACAGACTCTGATCTGCCAGTGTATTATGCAATGGCAGAGCTGAGTCTATATTTTCTTTAAGTATCTGAACCCAATTGATATGCATGTACATAGAGCATTAGTAGAAGCAAGTCCAGGACTCCATATATTTTTAAATGACTGCTTGCAGTGGATCATTATATTGTGACACAACCCAACAATGAAGGAATATTAAATACCGTATAAATTTTTAACTGAAGGTTCTAATTGGTGGAGTGAAATTACTGGAAACAAATAAATTTCAGAAGTCTACCTTAGGTACATTGTACACAATAGCAGACTTGAACCTAAAATTTATTTCTGTTCTTACACAGGTAAGATCTAAACCGGGTGATTTTAGTGGGTCAGATTTTTGTAGTGGGCATCTGCAAGACAAGTTTTCTCGAAAAGGAACTGAGCAGCATACAATTTTCGTTGTTTTAAAAGTCTGCTCTTCAACAGTTCGTGCATGGAATGCAGACTTGTTTTGTGGGTCTTGAGAAAATATTAACATAATGGAATGTAATCAGCTGCCTGTGCCAATATCTTCAGGTATCCGTAACTCGACTACAATGTGAAGTGGTACACACTTAAGACCATAAGTAACAGACCTAAAGGCTGTCACCAACTTGTCAAGTATGTTTGTACAGCTACTATATTTACTCCTCAGCCACTTATAGGGCAACTTAATTAAAAATAAGGACATCTAAGGGCTGCGATTGACCTCTTATAAATACAATAAATTACAAAAAGATGTGGAAAACAAGCAAGGGTCAAAATTATAAATGGGTGGTTGGGTTTTCAATTTAGTGTAGAAATTTGGTCCATCAAAATCAAAAGTATGCCCTTAAGGAAAAACCTATCAAAATGGATAGATCAAGGGTCCAACCACTTTATTAAAATACCAAAGTTAAAATGTATGTTATGTGTCTTTCATGAACAAGTGTCCTTAAAGTGGAGGTGTATGCTACAGCTAGTTTTGATGTACTATGATTCTGTATGTTAACCTTGCAAGCTTCAAGACCTTAAAATTCCAAGTACATTAAGATACTGGTTAATTTCTCTATGCAAACAACAGACCCTGAATTGACTGAACTAACCTGTGTTATCGTCATAAAAAAGTTTTGTTTTATTATCATTCCAAATCATTAACATTGGTAAATCCATAAAGCTTAGACCTACTGGAATCGGTATCTTTATTCCAAAATACCATGGAAGGTTGGCAACTTAAACATCAATCATTCAGATACCTGGTATTACTCAAATTATGTGCCCCATCCCATGTATCCTTCTCTGGACTGAACCATTCAAAAATCTTCAGTAATGGAAAGTTCTAACACTAATTTTGGATAAATTATGTAAATTAACTTTCAGATGTTTTACCACTGTATCCCATATTAAAATTAACGATGCACACTGGGTGAATGTCCTATAGAAGTCAGAACTGTACAATTTAGCTAGCCTTGTGAACAAAAGAAAACATCAGTGTCATTTCTTATTACTCTTTTAAAACTTGCACAATTATTATACATCAAATTAAATATGATTTAAAACAATCTTTACTTGTTGACAGCAAGTTAATTAGCCCCACTAATGTGCGACATAATTGATGTAGGAACCTTTTTTCCCCCCACTGCACCCTGACCTTGCATCAATTAACAGTGGGAAACAACCTATTGCCACATGAATATTTATGTTTTAACCAATGTAACATGGATTCAATTTAGACTTCAAACTGACTTAAGATCAACTGAACTGTCCAACCATACAGATGCACAAGATTATTTGTCTGTTCATAAATCCATCCATCCATATCCATCCACACACACACATACATACATGTACCAGAGATCCTGAAAATCTAATTGCTCTTGTCCGATATTTTTTCCCAAAAATTAAAATAGCTCCAGACATTTGTGAAATTCAAATAAAAAACTCAAAGGAAATAAAACAAGTTGTGAGAAAAAAAGAAAAAAAAAAAATTGATATACTTAATTTGAAATTTGCTGTTGCTTCAGTTTCAGAGTCATGCTTCACTAATTTTCTTTCAAACTATTTATTTTTAAAAATGATTTCTTCTTTCAACAAACCATACAACTGAATTTTTTGCCCCAAAACAGTATTATTCCACTCTACTATTTTTAAAAAATTAAATAACAAACAACAAGCAGACTTACTACATAAAAAAATTACATAAAACTTAAAAGCATTTCTAGTCAAAACAACATTAAAGTTTGACTTTATCATGTCTAAAACAAAAAAGGTAATGGATTGTTGTTAATATGTTTCTTGCAAATGAGTCTATGCTAAACATATTTTGTTCTAAATGTCTGATATGCACTCATGGTACATATCCAAAAAATAAAGTTGAAACACCACATGGCAAGAGAGACTGGTGTAATGTCTACATTACAGACCCTTGGGCAATTAATTATGACATGGAATAAAGTGGTATAAAAGGTCCAGTCCAGGAGATAAGCTTTCACACCTCTTTTGTCTTGTGCTATGTGGCTACAGTGTTTAGGCAACCAGAAAAACATAATGATCAAACAAGTGAATAGGATAATTTATAGACAACTTGTGCCCAAGGTCCAACACGTAACAGTCATTTATCTCTAGCCATAATGTCCATTTAAAGATCTCTGATACACACATACATATATATAGGGCTTTACAATTATTTTTCATAGCCACTTATTCCAGACAACTGACATTTGGAAAAATTGCTTGTACCAATTTTTTACTTGTCCTGTTTTTGTACTTCATATTTTCTGCCTTTTCAAATGTCTTTACCACTAAGGACAGCATATACAGTTATGTAGTGATGACTATACTGTACTCCTCATTATCAGGTACAAGATTATATATTGAATGTAATGTAGCTATGTCTACTATGTGCTTTTACATATATCATACATACTTGCTTATAAGTCAAGTGCAACAACAAAATGCACTAAGATCTGCTATTGCATAATGCATCACCAGATACAGGTCTGTGCAGTTAGCTAGGAGTAATCAGTAGAACAAACAACACATACCCTTATGCTATAGCAGATCAAGATCTTTGTTGTTTGCAGTTTGACTCGACTTGTAAGCCAGTATATACAGTACATACAACTCCTGCTTTTAGAATAACTTACCTGTTGACTTTACTGTTCTTGTTCCCTCTTTATCTGAATAACAGCTAATTTTTATTGTTCTAATTATCAAACATAAAATAGCGTTTCCAATCTTTGGTGCCAGTCATGACAGAAGCAGAAAGAGGGTATTTCTAGTGACCAAAGGGGAACCATCATGGACAGAAAGCAAGTCAGGAAGCAGATGTAAAATAAATATTGCAAAAGGAAGTCATTAAAAAGAAACTTTACGTTTGGCACGACCAAAGCAACCAGGACATATCTTTTTTCTTGCATATGATATAATGTACAAAACAAAATATCTTAGATCGGTATGTCAACGGCAAACATAGAGGCTTCCATTATGTCCCCATCATGACATACAAATGAATTTTTCCTATCAGCACACCAATCTAAGATCTTTTGTTAAGTACATTCTCAAATCATATCAGATGTATGAAAAAGGTGATCTATTTTGAGAGATAATACCCTGACGAACCTATATTTTTTCCTACAGACCACTTTTTGCAATATTCTGAGCTCTATGTAAGAATTTAATCAGCTGGGTATTTTATTTCCTGGTTTTGAACAAAGTGCTTATTTTCAAATCTGGTGGGGTGATTTCCCAGACTGTCTTAATTATCAAGAAGCTGTTCATGCTTTTTAGAATGCATCAAACGGCCTCATCATCAAGACTAATTTCAAGGTGCATTTTATCATACGGCTCTACTTGCATGAGTATTCTCACAGGTATCAAGTACTGTCATTTCAACATTCGCAACACATCCCATACTTGACCTGATGGTACATTTTACATGGATCAAACATTCTGGCTGTGTTTATGGCAGGCCAACAACTTTGCACATCAATACTTATTAATTACAGTCAGGGTTCTCTATATGATTCTAAAGGTTGGAGACCTGAAAAAAGTTACTCCCAACTCTAAAAACAGGAGTCCCAATGATGAGACCATTTTTCCTTACAGCAATTGAGGGCATTATGCGCATGTTGTTGTTTCACCAAGATTGTCCGTGCTCATTCATTGTGAAATAATTAGTATTATTACAACAATGAAATTAAGAAGAGTGAAAATTGTGATTATTTGTAATTTTACAAAAATAACAGATAGCATTTTCCAGTGGTTTTACATTGCTATTCTTAAATGTCATATGCAGCTGGAAGAAATCAGGGAAAAAATTTAAGTTTCTTTTCTATATCATTTTCTTTTCTATATCATTTAATGTAATTAGCTTCAATAATTCTACAGTATTTGAATAAATAAATTTGCCAGTAAAATGGAAAAGGAATATTCCATTCACTTTTTTCCATTTCATCTTTATGTAACACAGCATACTATATTCATTTTTTCTTAAACAAAAATATAAACTCCACAATTCAGGTTTTCAATCAAAATGAGAAATAAATGATCCTTTGAGATCTTATGCATAGTTAATGTGGATCTTTATAAGCTCAGTGTTTCATGGATAGCCACTAAATTTTTCCTTTCACAGCCATGATACCAAATACATAAACCAAAATATGTCCCTTTTTTACCATTATTCATTCCACAAATCTCCAAACCTCTTAGGCATTTTGTCTTCTTTATCAGAATTAGATAACAGTAACTACTGGTACTTTCTTTCAGCCAATCTACTGTGTATTTACTTAGAGATATCATATATATATATATATATATATATATATATGTAATACAAATCATATGGCAAATAACAGTCCTTTCAAGTGCACTGGATCCAGCAAGAGGTCACATGTGTCAGGGACTGATTAAGATAAATGCAATAAACTGACAACAAACAGTGCAAAACCAGTATCTAACTAGCCTAAGCGCTTTTGACTCACTCTTAATGAGTCTTTTTCAAAGGCAAATACAAAACATAGACAAGACAAACAAATAAAACACAAAACCGTTGTGTTTGCAAAACTTTACATGGCTGTTTCTACAGGAATTAAACCTTTAAATTTATTGTTTCAACTAGTTTATTTCAACTTGTTGCGGATGCTTGAAAATATTTTTATTGACCTAGAAATCAACGAGCCATAACGACATCTGTTGTTTTGATGTAAATTTATGCAAGCGCAAATTATGTCATATAATGTCTATGTTTTGTATTTGCCTTTGACAAAGACTCATTAAGAGTCAAAAGCACTCAGGCTAGTTAGATACTAGTTTTGCACTGTTTTGTTGTCAGTTTAATGCACACACACACACACACACACACACACACAGTAATACTGTTAAATATGCTTACAGTACCTCTAAGGCCATGCAAATAGTCTTGGTGAATAGTAACAGTTAAGAATGGGAAAATGTTATGTAATCCAGAAGAGGACAGTACCAGAAAAATCATACTAATTAAACCAGTCTTTTCTGTTTAAAATAACTCCACAGCCCTGCAATAAACTCCTGCCAATAGCCACATGTCTCACAGAAAAATTTACAACTCCTGGGTGTTGAGCTATCAATTTTGTATAGCCCCAAGACAGACAGCAAGGCTCACATTTAGTGATAGTCTACTGGCCAAAAGCTAGTAGATTGCCTGTCAGAACAATATGTTTAAAATTTCAGTACACAAATAGCTAGTAAAGTTACAGCTGTTGCCAGTCATCTAATGAGGAAGAAACCCCAAAATTCAGCAACAACAAAACTCCCACATTTGACAAAGGGGGAGGGGATATTTGGAAATAACCCACTCACTCATAAACTAATCCTATGTACAGCATGGTATATCTAAATTCAATCATGTATATATGTACAAGGTTATTATGCCATTATGTTTTGACATACTCACCAATCCAGAAACAAAGGTAAACATTCTCCTCGTTCTTTCTGCTACAGGTACCACAGGTTCATCAAAATGTGACCTGCATCTATTGCTTACAGGAGTAATGAGTCACCTATATAAAGTATGTACTAGGAGGAACTGCTGGTAATTACTACTGCAAAATAATCTCCATCCTATACTGTGCCCATAGGACATATTTACTCCTGTTGTCTATTTACAAAGTTCTGACAGGAATTGTCTCTCAACAGGTAATAGGTAGATATCAGACCTACCTATTGATTAATTTAGTCCTAATCAAATGGCCTTTGTGATATGTCTATTTATCTAAAAACACTAAAATTCCAAAGGTATAATTCTGTTGCCAGGTATAGCAGTGGACAATAAAATTCAAGAGTTAACAACAGGGACAAGCAAATAAAGGATTTGGAGGTTACATATAGTGACCCAACACTGGACATCTAAGTATATAAATATTGTTATCAATGTACAAGAAATAAATAAATGTGTCTCCTTCATCACCTGAGTATGACTGGTGACATATAAAACAAGGCAATAAGGAATCATCCTGGCAGCTATACAAGACAGTGTTAAAACACTAAAGAATGATTTGGCTTATTGCTGAAAAGGTATAGAAATATCAAGCTTAAAGAAAATTCAACATAATCACTGCATTTCACATAATAAAATAATTCAATGTGACCAATTAAAAAATTTCTTTACATTTTTAGCTGAACATAAATCAGCAGCTTTATTACCTGGGCAGAATTCTGGGAAATGTTTCCAAGCACTGCCAACACTCTTTCAATACAGTACATGTGTCCACTACATTATTTTGGTTCTTACTAAAAAGAAAGAAAGAAATCACAGGCACTTGATGCAAGATGGGTACTTATATGGGTCCAAAAACCATAAAAACAAGGTTTGTTACTGAAGAAATAAGTTTTGCACCAAGCCCTAAATTTTTTAACATCATGTTTAAAATGAGACTTTCCAGTACTCTATGTGTCATTTTAATGTGAAAAAGTTTTGCTTTTCAACAAGCTGTCATAGCCCATTTTGAGACAGACGTGTAAAGTTAAGAACCAGAAAATGTCAACATTTTGTAACTTTTCATCTGGCCAAAAAGTGTCAAGTCCACCCAAGGTCAACTGTAATTTCGAGACTATATGCCTCTATTGATGCACTGTCATGCCAATGCAAAGATGCCAGGAAATTCTTCTGTCAAGATGTACTAAATTTACACTCAAAACACT
Organism: Megalonaias nervosa; assembly: GCA_016617855.1. Lineage (NCBI taxonomy): Eukaryota > Metazoa > Mollusca > Bivalvia > Unionida > Unionidae > Megalonaias > Megalonaias nervosa. The sequence continues at coordinate 178,836 of JAECUM010092854.1, read as the reverse complement.
AAAAAAATGTTACTAACTTACATATAAACAAAAAACTCTAAACATTTTTGCAACTTTGACCAACTTTCATACTGTTTCATTTCAGTCAAATCTCCATTTCCAGAGAACTACTCAAGGATGCCAATCAAAAGGAAAGATTCCTGACTGGCCAAAAGAAATGAAAATTATTACATCATGACACCAATTACGTTAAGACCAATCAGCTATTGTTTTGACATAAGGTACTTTATACATAGATTATATTGGCATGCGCTGTCTGAAAGTTTGTGGGAATCAGCAGATACACTTAAAATACTTCTTTCAAATCTAAGTCTGCAATATTTTTCTTGTGAAAAATAATTACTAAAGTTGCAGTCTTGAAATAGAGGTGACCCAAGGGAAGCATACCACTGATCAAATGTGGGAAAAAATTCAAAATTGTGACCGTCACCAGCTCTAAACTTATCATAGGGTTTATTTCTTAAAAATGTATGATAGCTCACTGAAAACAAAAAATTCACCACATTAAAATAATGCCTACATTACCAAATAGTGTCTTTGTAAATGTGAATAACATTAAAAAATCAAGTGCAAAGTGTGAAACTGCAATTTCTCAATTAAATATACAAACATTGTCTCTTATGATATACCTATATAAGGGATTATGTATTAGATGGGATTTAATCCCACCGTCTTCATTTCATGATCTGGTCTAGACCCATTCTAGTATAAAGTTATAAACCCGCACCCTCACCCTCACACACAAATTAGATCGATTCTGCAACATGTTCTGGGCAGACAAAAAGCAAAATGGGCAAAAGTAATTGATAACTGAAGCATGCTAAATGTTAACATGGTGAAAGGTACAAAATGCAAACAGATTAATTCTCAAGGTGTGATTCTGCATCAACTCAGCATAGGGACAAGTAATCAGTCAAGTTTTGCTCGACACGGTCGATTTTTACCTGGTTTAGACAAAAGGAAAAAAGTGGTTTTCCTGAGCCCTGCATGGATGAAACTTTAAACAGGTACTGACCGTAAAGTACAGGTATATGCTTACTACTTTATGCTGACACATGGTGTTTTAATTCATCAAAATAAAATTCAAAGGGTGCATCTGCAAAACATTAAAAAAGTACCAAAAAAATAGCCATTTATATTGATCTTGTGTTCTGTCTCCCAACTATTAGGCAAATCCACAAAGTTATGAAGATGCATGATTTTATCACCCAGGTCATTGATCAAGATTACTGCCTGTTTTGATTAACATTTTAAATAAACTGTAAGGAATCCAAAAATGTCTTCTTTTGCAATGATTCCTTAAGTCAGTGAGGGTGGTTAACAACTGATGGTCTAATTCAAATTCAAGTGCAATGAATTTAGAGACAAAAAGAAACCAATGGATTTAAATTGATGACAATGGTGACTTCCACACATCATCGGATATCAGTTCTGGGAGTGATTATTCTGCTGATTAAGCGTAAAGAATGTATAAGAAAATGGTATAATCACATGCTTACATCCTGAATATAAATAACCAAATGAAAAATATTTCATTTTCTCAACATCTGTGCAACAGTTCAACAGAAAACACTCATGAGAGCTACTGTATATGAAAAAAAATGCCATCATTTTAATTTAGATGTATCTGTACTGTTCAATATTGAACAAAAACATGGTAATAACTGAACAATAATTTAGCATCAACACACTCTCTGCCTGAAGTAATCATAAAGCCAGCAAACTTACAAATATACATCTCCCCATGCTTGCCTCCGCAAATGTGCAGATCTTTTCCTTTACGGCCTGGTAGAAAAATTAATTTTTGACCTTTGATCCTCATAGTAAAAATTCAATCCTTGTTGACAATTTTCTTGACACAATTCTCTCAACAATATAGAATTCAATATCTGGAGAATTTTAGAAGTCCATTCACCTCCCTTCCTGTTTCTAACTGCCTTTCTTTGTAGTTATGTTACAGAAACTACTAGAAACGACCAAATATTGTCTGATTTTAATGCAGAGCAATGGGAATACATGAAATTTTCATGTAAACACTGGCTGTATAACAACGTTGTATGCAGTCTTTAAACACTAGCTGTATAATGACATTTCAAGCAATTTACACACTGGCAGTATAACAATGTTTTATGTAATCTTTAAACATTAATGACTATGTTACATTCAACATTTCACAGCACAATGCAGCAGAATTTCTTCATCTCAGAATGATGTAAAATGTCATGAACACAAATGAATTAGTTTGATTTATATTCCCTTTTCCAGTAAGAAGTAATTTATAAACAATGAACATTGGCAATCTAAAAGAGCAGAATGTTAACAAGGCATTCTCTTGTGAATCACTTCCTGCTGAACAGTATTCAGAGGGACTGTTGGTTGCAAAATTCATACAAATGTAAGCAAATATGAAGTGTGAAACTGAAGATGCTGGGAATATATATTTCAATTAAAAGTCATTTACAGAACCTCCCATCATCAAAACACTTGAAATATTAGTGAGCCAGTTACAAATGAACCTAAGTCTGCTTCCTTGTACAGCAACACATTTCATAACACAACACTTGAGAAAGAAGCCATCACAAAGTGTTTGTTTTACTCCACCCTCAGAACTGGATCTGGGATCTGAAACACTTGTCAAACATGATACCCAATATGATCACCCTGCTGTCAGTCAACAGAGTTCCAGTTACAACTAAGGGGTCCATAGTAACTATGAAAAGGTGACTTTTAACCCCACCTCCCCTCCACTCCACTCCACTTGGGCTGAATCTAGGATCTGAAACCTCTGTTATCCTACAGTCATTCTTGTTTAACATGATACCCAATATAATCCCCATGCCATTATTTGACTTTTAAGCCCTTCCCCAAGGGCTCCTGGGTCAAAATCTACTGCTGTCATCCACTCATCAATGTTACCAATACTGGTGTAGATGTGGTTCAGAACTGAGAACTGGATTGAAAATGGATGTAACCAATCACAATATACAGTATGTGTACTAAAGTGCAGATGTCAATACTTCTCAAATATAAATCAGCATCAAAAGTAAATACAGATTATAATATTTTCTATATTGGTAACAAAATCATATACAAGTACCTCCTCAAACATTACTCTGGGAGACAATTCTGTATAATGTACAGTACAGTACCTATATGAACATGGCACCATGCTACTTACCTCCATGGTAATCCTTTTCTGTCAAGTATAAACGCTTGTTTTAATGTTATATTGTTTTCTAAGTAATGAACACTTTATTCTTTTTTATTTTTAAAATACTTGAATCTCAGCCAGCTGAATCAGATACAAGAAATTACTCCCCAAGTATGAGTGCTGCAAGCCTACAAACTAGGTCATCTTCTGATGTTTTCTCTTTGAAGCAAAGGAAAATTAATACTATATCATGATGATGTTCTACATGGTAGTATGCCATGACAAGAAATTCAAAGTATTAAGTTATTCACTTCCTTTGCCTGGAAATGTCAAGGAACAGGAGTGTTACATTAGCCTTACCAACTTGTATTACCACTCTTGCAAGGAAGAAAAGGCTTTCATTAGATCAAAAGAATATGTTTATCTTGAGAACTGTTATAGACAGTTATGACTTGCAAATACATTGTATTAAAAGCCACACTACAGAAAAACGATGAGCGCTATCATCAAATTACCTCAATAAGAATCTACTTAAAACACCAAGTATAAAGTATAAATGAAATATGCTGTGTAATGCATCTGCAGCCACAATAACAGCACACAACCTTTTTTTTTAATCAGTTAAAAAAATATCAATGGTCTAAAGATGCAGTTATGAATCTGATCCCACAAAGCCCCCTTGTGCAACATTTCTCCTTAAAACTACAAATGTACAAGGTCCAAAAAATGTAAAACATAAAAAGGCACAGCAAGCCCTTATCCAACGTTTGGATCTATGCTAACTCTCACTCTCACTCTGTCTGTCTGTCTGTCTCTCTTGAACAAGTTCAGTTGAATAATTGATAATAATAATAATAATAATAATAATAATAATAATAATAATAATGATAATAATGACTTTATTTAAAGAGGTTGACACAATTAGTTGCATGGAATAATTCTCCTTGTGGCTCTTAACTTTTGGCACATACATTTGCATACACAGTACAGAGCTGCACGCACAGTAAGGAAAGGCACATACAACTCCTAATTTTTTCTAAAGGACCTCCACCCCACAATACACAAGTTCATACTGGAAAAAAAATAAAAGCAGAAAATAATAAGCTAAATTTGTAGGTCAATCTGCTACTTGGTAATTTTGCTATCAGTTTCCTGGACACTAAGATCAGGTGTAATAAGATACTTAACAATGGTAAGTACCATTCATTTAAATTCATGTTCACATCAACCTATATTATTAAACCCCACCCCTTAAAAAAAAAATTAAAGTGGAATCACTGAACATTAATGTGTGCAGTATTAACAGTATACCACAACTTTTTCACCACATCATCATGTCAGTAGTTTACATCAGTAAGGAATGTTGGAAATTCCCAGGTAAACTTATTACTGATGTTACATATATGTAATTTAATTGCTTGTGTGTTAGTTTTAAATTCTTTTTTATTTTATTTTTATTTCATGACGTTATTGTAATGATAACTTTATTCACTGGATTTGACTTCTTTTTTGGAAGGCTCAGTTTTCTGTTCTGACCTGATAACAATGCAGTTCAATTGTTACATTTTTATTTTTAGCTAACCTTGGTTCAGAGATTCGTAAACACACAGTGAAAACCATTGATCATAATCAAGGTGATACTTTGCTTGTGTGATCACTATTTTGTAAACAACCTTTTTATTTATTAAATCTTATAGCAAGGTTTTTTTCATATGATCGAACCCATATACCTTACGTGCAAATTGGCATGTTTTTACTGCACTGTTCAAGTTAACTGACCATGAAGCCATCATGTGATCTAAAATTGTGGGTTAAAACAGACATTTTCTAGTGGATTTGATCAGTCATAAATATATACCTTCAGGCTCAAGGTATTTGTCTTGTTGTTGCCATTTGAGTTGATTTTCATATTTAAAATAATTTATTCACCCTCGAAAATACTCTTCTTCAACTAAATTCTTGGACAAAGACATTCACTAAATTATTCGGAATTCAAAAGCCAGAATTATATTCTTGGTGACTCATCAACACAAACTGGTTATAGAGGACATCACTGCCTTCCTTACTGGAACTTCATCAAGATTCGAACTTGGATTCAATTAGAACTTTTTAGTGATAGGACTTATATTTTTGAATTCAAGGATTAACTTTTGGATTATAGTCACAAACCGTAAGTCCTATTTCATATTTTTACCCTGTTTTCTAGGGAAATAAATTATTTTGTTAAATTTACAAAGCTTGTTGACTTCACTCTTTTGTTACTTTTGTATGAGCCTAAACGTAACACTGATTTCATGATTTTAACATCATGTTTTCATTTTTCATTACAAAATAATTACAAAAATTAACATTAAATTGTTACAAAACAGTTTCATCACATATTAATTTTGACTATTCTGAATATTACAATTATATTTATGATCCTCTGATCACTTGTTTGAAATGTGTCGCGTATGACAATGTGGTGTCCAAATGGAATGTTGTGAAAGATATTTGGGCCAAATGCAACTTTTGGAAAAATGTTAATTTTTTTTAAATTTAAAAAAGTCATTTCTGATGTTATTTGCTACCATATGTTAATGTGTTCACTACATGCATTCCTTTGTAAGACTGAGTCATTCTAAGATTTTTAGAAGAGTACTTGTTCTCATTTTGAATTTTACATAATTTCTCAAGTCCACTAAATATTTTCTCATTTCTTGAGTAAGAGGTTATATGTTTACTGGCTCTCTCTGAAAAATACCTTGACTGGGCGTTCCCATCCCACTCAAATTTTCCCTGCCTTTTATATCAAAGGTATAGCTAATAAACTGTAGGTTCAGTGACAACAGTTCCTTTTTTTTATCTCATGTCAAGCACAATGCAATCCCACTTTAGTTACAGTGTTTAGATTACAATTTATACAACAATTAACATACACGTAGCAATTTCACCTATTATAAAGTACTAACAACTTCATTGGGGGGGGTTGCAATTTTCTTTTCAGCTGAGAAATTACTTTGTAATCTCAAGATAATTCTTTTTCTTTCAAATAATATAACAGATATAATATGGTGCTAATTTGCTATAAACCAGAGTAAGACATTTTTTACAGAAATGACAGGGTGTCACATTTGCTTAGCACCCAGCTAAAGTCATGTATAAGCTATAATCTACCTGTCTTGGGAATATTACAGTGGTCTTGTGTTTGATCTCTAAAAATTTCCACAGGATTAGTGTTGAACTCTTACACAAGGTTGCCATGACCAGCCAGAGACTGGAAACTTGAGTCGGCAAAGTTGACCGGCCATGTCACTTAGAAAAAAGGCTTGCCGTTATCACACCTATATGTTAAAGGTTAGTTCAAGGATCAAAAGGAAAGTCCACAGGGTGAACGGGGTGTGTTCTTATCCGTCCCCACGTTGACATACAGTGAGAGGGACATTGTCCGCTCAGTTTGATTGGATTGGTCCACAGTGATATCCAATCAAAACTGAGATAGAGGGCATGATTACAATGCAGACCCAAATGATACCTTCCGAAATCTTAAGGGTAATTTAGTATTCGCCTGGAAGGATTGCAGATCAATAGGGTTTACTCTGAAAGAAAAGCCACTCATAATCTGGTGGCAGAACTTAGAGGAAGATTCTAAGGAATGACAAAGCTTCGAAAAGGAAGCTTTTAGGGGCAGAGAACTTCTGGTTCCATTGGATCCCAAGTCTTCAAGAGTTGGAGACGGAATTGAGACTGTAGCCAAGACAGTTGAAGTCAACAGGAGTGTAGTCGTGGGGGAGAAAGTGGAGGAGAGGAGTCTAGAGAGAGTCGAGGAGGAGGAGGAGGAGAAGGAATTTGGAGAAAGGTCGAGGAGGAAGAGAAGGAACTGGGAGAAATAAGAGAGAGAAAGGATACAGCAGATGAGTAGAAATACAAAACAGGTGGAAATCAATCTCACACTGCTAATCAAGTGATGCAATAGGCTTATTAAAGGGTCGAGCAGAAGGAGTGTAACTGGAAATTTGAGTCATTTGATTATTGAATTGTTATTAAATTGTTATTCACTGAATTTCAACCTTTCTTTATATGTTTAACCATCTAACTGTCGGCATTGCTGATTGGGAGCTCGGAGCTATACATCTATCTTTCACCAAATTTAACTTCCAACAAAATAGAGCATGGGTAGGACTTCTAAAATAGTTTAAATAAAATATTGGGAGCACCCCACCCCAACAATATAGTTTGTCACACAGAAATTGTTTTTAAAAAGTGTCATTGACCTGTGACGGAACATTAAATTGTTGGTTCTTAACATCTGTTCCTACATGCCAACCCCGAGAGGTATGTAAGGATAATTTTTGCTAATATTAGTGGCAAAAAAAGTGTTATCAAAGCATAAAAGTGTAATCTATATGCATGTATATAGTATACTATGAAAAATGTACATCACTTTTTTCTAAGCTGGATCCGCAGCTGATCACAGTTCTTGGAAAAATCAACAAATCCATGTGGATTAGAAACATAATAAAACCCCAAAACATACTGAAAGATTATTTATACTGAATCCACAATTTAACTTGTCTACAGGTCTAATTTTCACTGAATGATCATGAAGTACAAAAAATTCTGCAATGGGCCTGACAATGTGCTCAATTCGAGTACTGTATTTTATCACTCTCGTTCTTTTGAAATTTTGTAAAGCAGTGTTGATTTGCCCTTTGTCTGATCTGATATGTTTTGAAGTTTAAAAAGATCCATCTTCTCTAAAGATTTTCAGTCATATAACATTCACAAACCACAGTAAAAGGCTAACATCTGGCACCATTTTCCTTAAAAGTAGACACATCCCATACGTAACCATACGATCAATATAGTGAATCTGTGAGGCAAATTTCCAGTTGAAGAAACCCATCCATTTTCTTTGAAATGGGTCATATACAGTTAATATAAACAGTAAACAAGGAAAGCACACATAGGTCTAGGTTGGCCAAAATTACTCTTACACAGCAGCATTCCATTTTAAAGAGATGATAATAAAAATGAAAAACATATCTTTTTATTATTGTTTTTTATTTCATTTTTAATATACCAGTAAACCATAATACATATACAGGCAAGCACAAGACGTAATTAGGTGAAAAAAGGCATAATGATTATGTGAAATGCATAATAGTTGGCATGTATGATTTGTGGTATATCTGGTATGTTTCACAGTATGTTCAGAAATACAGTGGTAGAAAACTGTCCATGGTATACAGCTCTAGTGAATATGATTTGTTTTATTACACTTCATCTGTAATATACGATGATTGAGATTAAATGCAGACCATCAACCCCCAATGTGGTTTGCAACACACCTAATGACAATACAAAAATGTCAAATTCCAACCTATAATCTAAACTGGCTTCAAAGTTATAGTGTTGTTTATTTTAACAGAGTTCAAAAATAACGGACGGATGTTAGTCCGCGACTAATAGGTTTCCCCACAGACTAATAAATATGTTCCAATACAAGTCCGCCTGACTAATAAAAAATGAATGCATGTAATTATTTTAGAGTTTGCTTTTCTCATATTTTTTAATGAATTCCATAACAGAAATGCAGACAAATAACTTGCTATTTTTAGTTTCTGAACTTGTAACTCCCGTAGATAAATCCAGATCACCTAGGCGCTTTTTATTAAGCATTACAAATGGTGTGCAAAGCATTATTGTCACACTGACCAGGATCATAGTTAAACAAAGAAAGTGAAGAGAACAATGTGGCAATTTGTACAAGGTGTGGAAAATTCAGCCAAAAGGCTGAAGACTGACAATAATGAGGACAAAAGGGAACACGACAAACAGTATGATAAAGAAAGTAGGAACTGAACTTTTCTAGAGAAGTGGAAATGTGGTCGGCCATGGCTTAACTTTAACCCTGAAGTAAATACCATGTTTTGCAGCATCTGCTGAGAGCATTCAAAAACGGAGGATGAAAAAAAAGCTCATTTGTAGTTGCATGTTCCAATTTACGGTTGGAAACAATAGTATACCATGAAACCAAATCGCAAATCCATCAGAAATGCATGATCACGAGTCGAGAATTATCGAAACCCAAAGGACAGTCACCTGCAAGTAAAATTGTCATGACACTAAATGAAAAAGTTGTTGGAAGAATGTCAGTTTTGTTTAGGAATGTACACGCCCTAGTAAAAATGAGAAGGCTGTTTAGGGATTATATGTGGATGGTCCAATTGGATGCCAAAAAGGGAACTGATGTTAGTCAAACATTATCTCAATGACAAAGAGGCACAACTGTTTCAGAATTTATTGCACAGTGAGCAAGAAATAAACTTGAACAAAAGATTAAATCAGCACCATTTATTAGTATTATCTCTGATGGTTCCACTGATAAAGGGTTCCATGAACAAGAAGTTGCTTATGTGAGAACTGCCATGGGTGGGTAAATACGCACTTCATTTTTGGGTATGACAGAAGTTTCACGAGCTAATGCTGATGGGATTTTGGGAGCTATTGATGATGCATTTGCATCAGTTGCAATGCCTGATTACAAAAGTAAACTTGTTGGATTTGGTTCTGATGGAGCTGCTGTCAATACTGGAAAAAACAATGGTGTTATTGCTAGATTTAGAGAATCGCAGAAATGTCTTGTAGGAATACATTGCCATGCTCATCATTTAGAATTGGCTTACAAAGCTGCCATTGCAAAAAATCCTATCCATGCAAAAGTTGAGGAGCTGTTAACAGGACGTTACTGTTTTTTTATCAGAATAGCCCTTTAAATAGAAGTGATTTGTTAGGTGCATGTGAGGTGCTGGAAATCACCAAGATAGTCCCTACTAGCATTGGTGGAACTAGATGGTTGGCACATTGGCAGAGGGCTTTGGACAATTTGTGGAAATCATATCCAGCAATAGTCAGCCACCTCCAGACTTTGACTAAAACTGATCAGCCTTCATCTAGAAGACCTGAAGCTACTGGGAAAGCAGCATGGCTATCTGAAAATGTTGTTAGATCTGCATCTTGTTAATTATGCCCACTTCTTGACAGATGTCATAAATTTACTGTCCAAGTTGTCATTGTTTCTTCAAAATGAGTCTTGTTTGGTGTCTGAAGTGTACCTGAGAGTTCTTGCAACTACTGATGTCTCGGAACAGTTGAAATTAAGAGATGGACCTAGGTTAAAAAAAGTGTCTGCAGGATATTGGTAATGGACCTATAAAAGAATTTCATTGTTTTGTACTAAAAGAACAAAGTTCCCCAACATCAGTGCAGTTATCACTTCATGCCAGAGAGGACATGATCGACAGTTTAGCAGAACACTCGAATGCCCGATTTGACAAACAGCAATGTGATGTATTGAAAGCCACGCATTTTGCAGGTTTTCATTTATGGCCAAGAGACTCAAATCATATTGGATTTGGTGATGAGGATGTTACTACTCTGCTGGAACATTTTTCCCCAGTAATGACAATAGCAGGCTTCTATCCAGACAAGGTTGAAGAGGAGTGGCAACTCTTGAAAGTTTAATTTATTCTTGTGGATGTCAAGTAGAGAACTTAGAATGGTGTGATGTTAACAAGAGATTTCAAGGTCACACTAACATTCTTGCACTGGTGGATATTGTGTTGACCCTTCCAGCCTTGTCTGCAGATGTAGAGCGGGGATTCAGTGAATTGAAAATGAAAAAATCTGATCGGAGGTGCAGATTGCACACCAGTGTATTGAATGATTTGTTAACAATTCACTTTTTAAGTGAAGACATTGCTGATTATGATCCAGTGCCAGCTATATATTTATGGAACTCTTATGGACCGAGACAAAGAAGACCACTGTATATGGACCAGGAGGACTATTCAGAATCAGATGGAGAAGATTATGATTTGGGACAAACTGATGGCAAATCAATATAATTTATAATGTGTATAAATCTCTATTGTTGTGTTACGTACATGTATTTTGAGGACTAATGGATTTTGCTGTGGACTAGTGTGTCTTTTGTCCTGTTAGTCTGCTTGACTAGTTAATAAAAAAGTTGGTTTCGAACCCTGTTTAATTTCTGTTTGTTACTTTCTTTTCTCCATTATTTTAGGTTATGTATATTTGTATTTTGGACTTGACTGTGTACCTGACCAGAGACAAAGTTTTTATTTTGTAAACCAATAGTCAATATTTCTCTGGGAGAGCGGGTTGAATATTAGGATCATTATAAATAAATGTAAACATGTTTATTAGGTCTGGGTCTAAGACCATGAAATTCCCCATTAAAAAAAAACCTGGTCTACCTGATGTTCATCACATTCTTTACTATAATTTTGGTAACAAATTTTATCTGTTTACAACTTAAAATTTTCTAGAAATGAACATCCTGGCTCTGCTTTAGTCTTAGGTTTTTATATAATTTTGTTTACTTTAAAAATTATTCATTCTTGTGATAACATCAGAAGTAGAATCATTTCTATTGCTGTGTTCAGTTTTTGATTTGGGTGGAATTATTTATTCAAATTTTTATTCTCTTGAATTACAAAGTGCTCAATAATATTCTTGGGCAGACACATTTGGAATTATAGTGAATTCAGACAAGGACATCTTGGATTATATTAATATGATTAATTGGAAGACACAGCACATCATCATCATCATGCCAATGGTACATTAGTATATTCAAGACTACAGGCACATTCAGCACTGAATCTTATTTGGAATACCACTGAAATTTAATTTGAACTTTATTCATTGGACTGGTTATAAAACTTTGTGGACTATTTGGGATTTAATTTGAAATACTCTGTTCTTTTTAAAATTTCAATTTGTATTCAGGGGAAATAAATTATTTGTTGAATTTACAAAACTTGTTTCTTTTTACTCTTTTATATTACTTAATTTAAGACCATAGTGTAATAATAACAGGAAAAAGGTAATGGACAGAAAACTGAAAATGTAGTCTTTTGGGGTGTTTGGCTTTTGTCTTGGTTTGGTTTGGTTTGGCTAAACACTAAGTCGCTGTGGTTCCTTTTGGGGTGTTTGGTTTTTGTTTTGGTTTGGTTTGGCTAAACACTAAGCCACCATGGCTCCTTTTGGGGTGTAACAAGAATTTCAATTATGTAATACTTGAATGCTATTACTGCATTGCTATTATCTTTCCTTCATGATAGTTCCCAGTCCAAAGGTATTATTCTCTCCTTTAAACAATACTACCCCAATCTGACATCTCAGTTCACTTCTGATGATCAAAATATCATCCTTCTTTGACTTTGGACTGAGATAGAAGGACATCAGAGCAGAAAGGAAGGATGGAATTGGGATAGCAGGTATTATGGAATTAAAATTACATTAGTTCACACACACATACATGAACATTCACATGCACACACACATGCTGAAGGACTCGACCTTGTTTACTAGTTAGAATGATCTGGAAATCTTTTGACCATCGTCCTTGTTCTGAAATTGTCTTTAGTTTTTTTTTATATAAGGTAGTGAGTAAAAGAAGTGTTATTCCTGTCTTAAACATCTGTAGTGGAGACAGCTATTTGTGTTCAGTTATTATCTGAGGATTATTTATTTCCATTATTCATTGGAACTACATGGTGCTCATAAACTTTAGGACTAAGTAACTGTTTTGAAATTAGTGTGAATTCATTTAAAGACCTTTTGGACTATATCATGGTGATACATATATAAATACATATATCAACATTATTCAAGTCTACTGGCACATCGGCACAACAGATTGGACTTCATTCAGAACACCAAAGAACTCATTTGGAATATCTATACTTTTGGACTTGTGATAGAACTTTTAGAATTATTTGGGACTTAATTCACAATACTGTAAGTTATTCTTAAAATTTTTCACTTTGTTTTCAATGCAAATAATTATTTGTTGAATTTAACAAAACTTTTTAGTTTTGGCTTTTTTCTGTTACTTAGTTTAAGACCATAGAATTATAATGAAGGATGATTTGAAAACTTGTTGGGCTGAAACAACTGGACCCAAAGTAGTATAAACACACTCACTCCTATGTGACACTGATCAAAGGTAAATGACAAGAAACGGAATCAAGATTGCCAGAAGGTGCCTTTCATGAATTATGTAAAAAGAAATGACTAAAAAAAAAGGGCTCAAGAACCACTGACTGCCCTGACTTTAAAGACTTTGATTTCCATTAAAGAGAGAAGATATCTCTGTGTCAGGATATAATAAAGTCACTAACAAAGTAAATATGAAAATATGGTGCATCAACTATCTCCTAGTTTTTTTATGCTGCCTAGACAACTTTGACATCCTAATTTACCATCAAGCTTTGATAGCAGAGCAAAAAGAATCTCCAATATGCTGAATTTCCATGAGTGTATCATGACTGAAGTTTCATCACTATATGCACTGATCTAGATTTGTGAGAAAAATTCTGATATTGTTACAGACATGCTTATTCAATAAATTTATTATAATTTCACAAATAGGTCAAAATGAATCTACTGTGTTGATCTTGGGCATGGTTTTCACATAATGATCAAATCTGGACCAATGCATCGACCTGCTTCTAAAAATCTTCACTGTATGGAAAATATCATCACCACTGAAATTACATCCCACATTACTCTATCAATGACAACATGATTAGGCAAAAACAATTTCCCAATGTTCTTCTTTCAGTCACAGTGACCATGAACTTATCTTTAAAACCCAAAATTAATGTTTCTTCCTTAACTCAAGTTCACACCATCCAAAAAATTTGGTCCAGGTTTGTAATGAAGAACTAATTTTATTGTGCAGAAATCATTTTTCTTCTTTAAGTTATGGTGACTTGGAATTTGCCCTTTTGATGCCAAATTGATATCCTGCCTTCTTAACCAAGAACAAGCCTTCCACAATGTTTGGTCCTGGTAACCATACGTGATGCAAAATTAATGTCATTGTGTGGAAACCATTTTTATTCTTTCAGCCACAGTGACCCTGACTGCTGGCTCTTTGATCCCAAAATCAACAGGTATACCCTAAGTGTGGGAAGCTGGGTGGCATGAAAGTCTATACCACTCGCCTTTATCAATCACTGCCATCGCACACTTTAGGGTTTGAGTCTCGGGCTTAATCAATGTAGATATGAGAGAAAGCTCGCCAGTAGTTTTCCTGTGGGTCAGTGGTTCTTACTAGAGTTTTCCCAAGTTCTTTCTCCACCAGTTATACTGGCTGCCATGTATAGCCTATCATGCACTGAAAACTGACATTGAACCGACAACAACAACAACATTACCCTAAGTGCAAGCCATTTACAAAGTTTGGTTACTGTAGACTGAGGTACATTCAATCAAAGTAACCATGACCTTTCAGATTTTGACCTCAAAATCAATTGGTTTCTCCCTTACCCCAAGTAAAAGCCATCCACAACATTGCTAACTCAGATGGTAAATAACTTGTTATTTCATGGAAACAAAATTGGTAACAGAGAGATGGACAGGAAGATGGGCAGAAAAAAATAACAAAATTCACTTCATCTTGTTGCAAGCGTATACAAACATGAGGCCCAATTGTGCCTGAGATCTCTCACCTGACTGACATCTGCCTAACAGCCAAATGCCAGTATAGTTAGCCAAGAAATCTGGTCTGTGGGATTCTTTCTATTCAAATTTCTCGTGGTGTTGCTGATTTCATATGCTATAAAAACAAATTTTCAAGGTTTCTCTACTCTTTTTTTTTCTTCATCCATATTTAATCAAGCAATAGCATCATTTGTCCACTGAAGGCCCCAGTTCTAGTATGTTTGTGTCAAAGCTGGTCAAAGTTTGTTTAGCATGAAGTTGTATCATTGTTTTCTCTAACTTTAGTTGATGGCAGAATCACATCGTTGTATAAATTTTAAAGGCATTCAAACATGGTTTTTATGAGGTCTTTTAGGAGTAATGGAGGATCTATACATATTTAGCAAAAGCAGCCAATTTTGATGATTTTTGATTTGCATCATTTTTATATGCATAAATGTAAAAGGTCTTCATACAGTACCAGAATGCTTGGTCAAATTTTATTCACTGGCCTTAGACAAGACATGAAGTAAAGGTGTCTTTGTTCTGAGCAACAGTTTAGATGACAGATCAAAGTTTAAACAATTTTTTTAAAGGTGTTGATGCCAGGATGCTTTATGTCAAATCTGCCCAAATTCTGTTGAGTGGTTTTGATGAATACATTTAAGTGTTTTTTCTGTTTCCTTTACAAACCATATCAAATTGATAGTAGATTGGTATCTTTTGTACAAAATTAAAGGACCTTTATTGCCAGGATATTTTGTGCCATGTTTAGCTGAAACTGGCCAAGAGGTTTTGAAGGAAGCTAAAAAAAGTAGCAACTGTTGACATATGATGGACAAATTTTCTATTTCTGGTCAAGTACAAACTTTAAAGGACCAGCACCATTTTTATAATTAGAAGACTTTCACTGAAATCCCCTTGTTGATATGACCATCTATTCAGCAGCATTAGAGACAAGATTTTCAATATGTTCAATATGGCAGCCATATTTTAGGTCCTAATGGTGCCATTTTTGTTCAGGACCAACTACCATATATACTCACTTACCATTATAAGTAAAGTCAAACTGCAAACAACAAAGATACTGATCTGCCATAGCATAATGTGCCTGCAGATCAGGGTCTATCTTGTTTGTTCTACTGATTACTCCTAACAAACTGCACAGACCTATATCTGCTGGTGTATTATGTGATGGCAGATCTGGGTCTGTGCTGTCTGCATTTGGATTCAATTTATAAGTGAGTATATCAGGTAATTATCATAATTAATCTTACTGTGAAAACCAAATGTCATTACAACTTTCCATTTTGGAGGGGTATCAATATCAAGATTTTCAAAATGGAAGTAACAGTGGTCATACTGGATGTAAGATCAGTAAATTTTTCATTTAGTACTAACTATGACATCTTCAGGTAAAACCCAAGATCAATATGACTTTCCATCTAGGAGAAATAGCAACCATATTTTTTAAATGGCCATTGTTGTGATCATATCAACACAATTTTTATTTTTATGACACTATAAAAAAAAACTTTTATGTGAAAACCCCATGCTGATAATTGACAACATTTAGGAGGAGTAGCAATAACAAGATTTTCAGGAAGGCAATTAAGTGGCCATAACTGATGTCAGATTGGGATCATTTTCATTTAGGACCAATTACAACAGACATCATAAAGTCTTTTACTGAAAACACCTTGTTGACACAATCATCCTTCGGCTGGAGTAGCAATAACAAGATTTTCAAAATGGCTTCTGTGATGAAAACATCATGCCCATATGACTTTTGTTTCAGGAGGAGTAGAAACACGATTTTCAAGATGCCTGCCATGTCAGTCATATTGAACTTCAGATCAACACCATTTCATTTAGGATCAAACAGACATCATAATATGTACATGACTGAAGATCCTTGCTGACGTGACCATCCATTCACAAGGAGCAGCAATAGCATGATTTTAAACATAGCTGCTGTGGAAGCCATACTGGATGTCTGAGCAGCACAATTTTCAATTCAGGACCAAATAGACATCAAGAAAAGTCTTCCTGTGAAACCTCCATGTTGATGTAATTGTCCATTTAGAAGAAGCAATAGAAAAATGTGATGATGGCTGCCTAGGTGACCACCTTGGATGTTTGAACTGAACCATTTTCAGTTCAGACCAACTAGACCTTTGGGCGAATGTGTGTGTGCAAAGTTTCAAGGCTATCCTGCAAGTAGTTTTGGAGGAGTAGTAATAACAAATTTGTGTTAATGGATTGACATGGGGTGACAGACAACAGGCCACCCCATAAGCTCTTTTACTTTATGACCAGTAGAGCTAAAAATCACACTGGAAAATTAACTGAACAAATTAAAAACATTTTTTTCTTCCTTATTTCAATCACATTGTTGAAAGTGTCTCTTTTTTACAAATAGAAGGCGGGATCCACCAAATCACATTTTATTCTACAAAAGATCCTGCTTCATATTAGAAAGCTTTCTTTAAAATTTTATTAAAATCTCTTCAATGATTTTGAAGGTACTGTTTTATGGTTTTCTATTTTAGTAGCAGCAGCTGTATCTAATGCTGAATCAGCATTGTCTGAACAAACTTGAAAAGCCTTTATGCCATGATAGTTTGGTTGAATTTAGTTTGGTTGAAAATTGGTTGAAATTAGTCCTGCAGTTTGGCTGAAATTGGTCTAGCAGTTTGGTTGAAATTAGTCTAACAGTTTGGTTGAAATCAGTCTATCATTTTGCTTGAAATTGGTCAAATGGTTTGGCTGAAATTAGTCCAGCATTTCGCTTGAAATTTGTTAGTAAGTTTGGTTGACATTGGTTGAAATTTGTCTAGCAGTTTGGTTGACATTACTTGAACTTGGTCTAGCAGTATGGTTGACATTGGTTGAACTTGGTCTAGCAGTTTGGTTGACATTGGTTGAAATCTGTCTAACATTTTGGTTGACACTGGTTGAACTTGGTCTAGCAGTTTGGTTGAAATCAGTCTAGCAGTTTGGCTGAAATTGCTTGAAATTTGTCTCACAGTTTGGGAGAAGATGAAACTACTGGATGGACAAATGACAACAAATACTGGTCCATACCATAAGCACACATGACTATTGATCTTAATCTAATGTGAGTATGAATGGACATGTACCAAAGCTTTTAAGCTTCCACTGTTAGGTGGACTTCACAAAAATGAACTTGGTTTTACTTATTTTTCACATTTGGCAAGTTTATTAAAATTTGAAAATGTATTTATGATTTGCAACTTTAAACAAATATGGAAGAAAATTACTACAACTAAAAATGTGTTCGAACTGGAACACGAATGTCCCGCTTACAATGCCAGAAAACTGACCTGACTGGTTTGGTTTGGTTTGGTGCTTGCTGCATGCAGCAACATGGCTTGTACAGTCCTGGCAAGTTTTTTTTTTTTTTTTCAAGCAATTTTTCAACTTCTGAAAGTTTTAAGGAGTATTCTTGCTCATGTAAACTGAACTTTATTCATATATAAGAAGAAAAACATGTAACTGCACCAATTGAGCAAGGGATGCTACTACAACTGGTAACCATCTGCATCATGCACCTTTTGATCCACCCAGATTTTATCCCATTCTACTTATTATTTTACTCAGTGTAAACTTTCTGCATTCCGTAAGATAATATTTACTCTGTGCTTGGCAAACTCAGTGTTTTTTAAAAGCAAATTTAATGGCTTAAAAAAAAAAGACTTTTTAAAATAACCTTCAAGTAGTTTTGAAGGCAATCCTTTCAAGGCTGTACAAGCAATAATCAATACTTTCATGGTTATAGCAAGATCAGGCACATTAATTAAAGTGTTTTATCCAAGGATACACCAGAGTAGACTGTTCAAACTGAGCCGGTGGTGGGAATCGAACCTGCAACTGCCCAGTCACAAGTCCACTACCTTTCCCACTGAACCAATGTGATTCCTAAAAACTGACTTGAACCAAGACTAAAAATTATCCAGATGGAACTATCATGATAACACTAAATGATTATACATGTACCACAATTTGTGGCTGGGCAAAACAGATTACATCAAGAAGTGATACTGTACTTTGTGTCTTTATGGCTACTTGAAACATTCCCAGACACAACGCCATAGATCTATTGTAATAAAAAAAAACCCAACAACTCCTCTGTTCATGATAGGTTAATTCCAGTGGGCCACAAAATGACAATAAATAGAGTATAAATCCCAGATATTTCACAAGAGATCTATGTTGAGACCTAAGTAGAACTTAGTCCCTGGTGGACTAAGTCCCTTGGTAAAGTCCTGTCACAATCCACTTAAAAGGATTGCTTCACCTGATAAAAATATGGCTGCCTGATGAATGAACAAAAATCAATCTCAACAGCAAATCCTTGAAACAATTAAAGCCCACTACAAACATACCAATCACTATAAAAAAAACAAACCAAAGAGTCACTGCTTCCACAAAAAGACTGTGCCCAAATTATGTGTTAATACTATTCAAACTGAAAGAGTACCTGTCAACTTCTAATGGTCTCAACAGTTCTTCCGCTTCAATATAAATGAGGTTTTATGTAATGCCCTTGTTTTTGACCCATGATTGTGGCAAAGGTCACTCAATCTAATCAGCTCATAAAACTGCTTGACCAAAACAGCTTGACCATAGTCAACTTGCCAACTCCACATTTACAAGAACTTTTCATGAAGTTAATTTTTATTGTTGGAAGCAAGATTAAGCACTTAATTCATAACTTCTGGTATGTATTGTACAGTATATACTCATGTACCAGTTGCAAACAACATAGACCATGATCTGCCATCACATGTATCAGCAGATCTGGGTCAATGATGTTTCTTCAACACCTTCAGGCATAACAAACTGTGGACACCCAATTTTTCTAGCACATCAAGGTTCATACAGGATGCAGCTGAATATATACAGTACTCACATTCACTGATCTGGAGGACTGGTCACATGTAAGTATAATATGGTAAATTGTCACAGCAATCATCAGTGCCCAACAAATATGCAATTACAGTTAGGTCACAAGAACACAAGGAATCAAAGACACAATCACTCCTTATACAGGCATAAAACAAAAATCTTGAAAGTGGAATCTTATGCCATTAAAAGCATATTACAAGGTAATTTTTAGCTGTGAACTGCTAATGATTACAAAGCAACAAAAGTCTCTGCATAAAGCTTGAATAAATGTGGTAGTGTGGAGAAGGGCAATGCATGTTTTCAAGAAGTACAAGTTGTCATAAATTTTACAAAAATGGAACAAATAATTGAATCTGAGCTAAATATTCTTTATGTTATTGCATAATAAAATGAAGAGAAATACTGGAGGTGCTACAATAAATGTTGGCTAATGAAATAGTTTGGCTTGGTGTTTATGGTATAGAAAATGGAGTAAATTCCCCTGCCCAAGGACATACTATAGTAGCTGACCCAGGGTGATCAGATGGTAGGATTCAAACATGCAACCTTTCAGTCTCAAGTCTGGCACACTAACCACTGTTACTCCTACCACCATTAGGCACTTCTTCAACATGCAGGAAAGTGCATCTGGCCTACTCTACATCCCCAAGCCTGCAGAGCGTGCTAACAAAATAAATCTCTGGTCAAAAACAACTTGTAACAAACCCAGTCTTGCAATGCATTCTTCCTTCCCTGTTAAACATATCAAGGTGGGAATGCTACTATTGCAGTAATTTGTGCTTAGGAGTGCACTTCCATCCCCACTTAAAAAAATTCTGTCTCTTTTTTGACTGCTTTCCTTTTATTCGTTAATACCTTTTTACAAAACACTAGCTATAATTATTTCACTGCTGATGTCCAAAACTTAATCTTCCTTTATACTCAATCCATCACCTGTCAAAAGGATTGGACCAGCTTAAAAATAAGATGGACAGATTTTCTATTTGAAGATGATTTCAGTGACCGCTCTATCACAAATCCTACAGGCAATCAGGTGGTCATTCTTTATATTTATTGAGAAAGGCAGGATTAATGCGAACAAAGGACATAGAGAAAGGCTGGAATAATACAACAAAAAAAAAAAGGAAATGCAAACTAGGTTTATGTCTGTAAAACACACATGACCCATGGCAGACCAAAAAACATCAAGTTCAAACAATAATTTTTTTCTGGCTTAAAACTGCTATAATGGCCTGAAAATCAATCTGATTAAAATCATATCTCCACTGTCCTAGGTGAAGATCTAACAACAACAGGTTAGGGGGCATGTTCCAGTGACCTTTGAATTAACCAATGGAAATGCAGCTTTAAAAAAATCTGAAAGTGAGTCAAATCGTTTGGTACATATTCATGTTCTTCATCAACACTGCTAAGTCTCCAAATGTGAAGATATAAGATATGAGATATCTGATTGGCGGAAAAAATTAGCGATTATGGTAATAAAATTGGTTGCCAGAACAGGACCCCTAAGTGGTCGCTGTCAGATCCAATTTTAATCAGATTGGCCTGAAAATCTAATTAAGTCTTCTATCTGATTACAACTGAAAATGTTACTGCAAAAACATATGCATTTGCAAAAACAAACCTGGACACACCTGAGCTCTTTGTATACACTGTTTCCTCTGGGATCAATGCTAAATGGTTCAAACTGGTAAAACTGTATGAATATATACATACACTATTAAACAGTATGACTCAAAAGAAAAGTACACTATCAATTTTTTAAAAATAAATTCTATTTAAGAGCCAATGTACTGCATATGAGTAGAGCAACTACCGGTACATACCTTCCAAAAGATCCCCATTGCTGAGGACCCCTGGACGTCGCAATATCTTCAGCTCTCCCCCTGAAATGAAAGATGTCGTGTAATTCACTAGTGATTCATTGACCACTAATGTTACCATTAAATTTAGCAATAGTAATGAGTACATACATTAAACACTACTTAAGGAGTCTTCCTGTGACAATATGGGTAGCATCTAATGAAAATAAAAAGTGAATAAAAAGCGTGACTGAAATTGTCAACATAATAATATGCTTGCTATTTTTAACATCTCCTCATTATAATGTTGCATAGATGCTTGCCATAGTCCATTACTTAAATGTTACAACCAGAAGCTTCCAGTAAGAAGCGTGTGTGTGTGTGTGTGTGTGTGTGTGTGTGATACAGATTTTTCATGTACCTTTAACAATTTTTCAGTCATATCACTACAATGTCTGCATTGTGACAGTTTATAGTGATGTCTATCTAGCATTGGGGCATCATGCTGCCAACAGCTAGCATGATGTCCCACCCAGTCACTTTACCCTGCCACCAGGTCGACCAGCCCTAATACTAACCTCTTAATGCTGAGAGCCTAGCGAGGCAGTTGTTAGTGCCATTTTTTAAAAGTCTCAAACATGACTCAGCTGGGGTTCGAACCTGCGACCTCCTGCATCTGAGGTGGATGATCTAACCATAAGACCACCGGAGCAGTCTCCAGTAAAAAGCTAAATACTTACAGTACATTATACTTTTGGTGTACTTGGTTTTTATTGTTCATCTGGCAAATCAAATATCCCTGAATTCTTTAATCATGGAATTTAAAAATTCATCCAGTGTTAACATCCTACTAAAAGAATCAATTAATCTTTGACCAAATGCAAAAATATTTCCACCTCATGGGATTTTATTCATTGTAAAAGTCAAATTCAGATTAAATGTTAAAACTTCACATAAAAATATGAATACAAGCTTGAACATTCAAGGATGAAAAATAAAAGTGAGAATCAATAAGAATAACCTTGAGATTTTCCACCGTTGCTAGTACTTATTAATGATACTATGAATACTCAGGAACTGCAAAAAACAAAGACCCTGTACCACTGACACAGAATGCACCGGGAGATCATGATCTATGTTGCTTGTTCTACTGATTACTCCTAACAAAAATGCATAGATCCAAATATGTGAGCACATTATATGATGGCAGATCTTGGTCTGTGCAATTTTCAATTTATAGGCCATAATTTATTATCACTGTTTAGTGATATTCATCAGATCTGTGGACAGAAAATGAAACACCATGAAAATGCATGAAAAACTTGGAAAATATCATAAATAATCAAGTGGATCATAAATTAGCAATATACTGACAACTGTTCATTATGTGATTATGAAAGAAATATTCAGCCAATGAGACACACACACCCCTTCCATCTCTTTTCACTGTCTGAATTTTTCAAATTTCCCTTGTAACTTGTTCCTTCATTTATGCCACGGTTTGTTTTTGGACCCCATTGTATGTGCGACTCAGGGGATAGGTGCATCAACTAGCAAAATTGGACAACTAAGGAACACATAGCAATATGAATAAATGGATCAATTACTCGGCTCTTTGTATGAATTAAAGTTACATACTTTTCAGCATGATGAAGGAAATGTCATTTTTAAATTAGAAATTAGAAACAACTAAAAATAATCACGAGATTTCCATCTGTAAACCCCATAAATGTCAAATCATGAGGCATACAGATGCTAACTGTATTAAAGGTGTGACCATCCAAGCAGGGTACTTTTGAACACAAAATCGCCAATGCAAAATGACTTTGGCTGCAAATAACGTGGTAACTCATGGGGTGGGGGGAAAACATTTATATGGGGGACCACTGAATAATCATTGCTGAAATGGTCTCAACAATAAAAAGCCTGATTCCATCTTAACATCTAAGCACAGGCAAGCAGGTAACATTCCTTCATTGGTGTTCAGATGCTCAAGTTAAAAAGCAGTACCAGTTTTATATTATATTGTGAACATCTTTATAATGATTGGTTATACCACAGATTAGAAACCTGAATAAGACAGATGGCAGAAGAAAAAGTACCTTATCCTATTATGTATGTATTATAAGGTTCAAAAGCACATGAACACACAAAAGCTGGCTTAACAGTGTGAATTCAAAGGCAATTTCTAAACATTTCCTGATAGACAACTCCAAAAAAGCATCAAGAAGATAAACCTTTCCAAAAAAACATGATAAAAGACAAAAGATACAGACGTTACAAGTCTTTACAATGTATATAAAATAAAAGATGCAAGTAATAAAAATAAAATCCTTAAAAAATTTATTATCTAAACCTCATTCTTTAAAAGTTCAAGATTCTCTCTGGCTATGCATCACCATAAAGTTTCTTAAAACTGATTCCACATCAAAAAATGTCTGTCTCACAGGATGAAGTCAATACCCTCAAAATCTGGGAGAGATTACTACAGAATAAAAATGCTTATAAGTCAATTCCAACTGTAAACCATGCAGATCAATATGCTGGGTCTATACAGGTTGTTAGGAATAATCAGAAGAACAAACAACATAAGTGCTGATCTACCATCATTTAATGTGCAAACAGATCAGGGTCTGTGTTGTTTGCAGTTTCACGGTGCTTATACACGAGCATCTATACTACTTACGATATACAGTAGAACCTGTCTAGAAAGACTGCCTCTTGTGCCAAAAAATTATAGTCTCTGATGACAGGTTGTCTGTCATTGCTATATAATCAATAAATTTGTGCATTGAAAATATGATCAAGACAGGTGGTCTCAAACAGCAGTGGTCTTTCAAGACAGGTTTGACTGTATTCATTTATCTGAAGCATGTTATATTTTAAAACTAAAATATTCTGAGTACTTTTTCAGAATTAACAAGTGAAATAATGAAATGTAAAAGAAAACACCAATACACATTTTATCACTAATTATTGCAAAACCACACAAGTCTATCTTTTGGGATAATACACCTCAATCTGAGGATACAGTGTGTACATACCAATGAAGAAAAGAACATACAGATCCTTACTGCTGTATGTACTCTTCTTTGATTCCTTTTTAATTGCCCCAAAAACCATGCCAACATCATCCCTTTCTGTTCCTGGACTACTGCAAATTTTAAATCTAAAACTGCTCTCATCCTGAGCACAATCATCTGGTGAAATAGGCACAAAGCTGACTTTTGGGGAAGAGTAGTTAGAACAAGCCTCTTTGCTCACGGCAGATTCGCAATCAAACAAATGACATGAATTATACAAACCATGATGATCTACTTGACACTGGTCAATATTTTTATGTTTGGAACTGCAATTTATTTCATCTGGCACAGATGTATCCTTGGATGAAACTGAACCTTTAGAATAAAAATTCCAGTATTTCTCCTTTACCTCCAAGTTTCTTTTCAAAGGCTTAAGAACCACCTTGGAGGTATTCAGTTCCTCATCCTTAATGTAAGTACTAAAGCGGCATCTGAGCATGGGTTTCTTTTTCAGAGTGCGAAACATTTTCTTCAACTTGTAAGTTTCAGAATCAGAATCAAAAAACATTTTCTGCAACTAAAATTGTCTTCCTTATTCCTGGAATATGCATGTGATGTTAAAATTAATTATGTTTCAAATACTATTCAGATTAAGTGATGTCTCAGTAAACAATATGATCATTCTGATCTTAACTAGGAGGGTACAACTCTTAACCATCTGCAAGGATGTTGATATTTAAGTGACATAAAGACTAGTATCTTACGTCCTTCTACTCTTGTAAATCTCTACCAATATTTTTAATAGCTGAACATGCTTGTCTGAAATCCTGATTAGTAATCCTACTGTCCCCTAGTCTTCATTTGTCAAAACAATTACTAAAAGGCTCATCAAGTTAGGGTCAAATCTTCAAAGTGACAGGGCATGCAGTCAGCCTCATGTCATGCCCTAAGGCATGAACTAAGTCAGGCTTAAATGCCCATCCAATTATGGCCTGACAGCAGATATATAACTTCTGTTATTAGCAATATTACTGTCACATTTATTCTAACTTTGGTGCCCTTTTCAGCTTATTTTCAGACATGGGAATGCCTGTTATAGGTAAAGTTTTCAGGGTTTAAATTTTTTTGGTGCTAACCTGCGAGGATTCAGGTTTCTGAGATTGACAAGTAACAAGTACTGGTACCATTTTTGAGGTGCTAAATAAAGTATGATGATAACAACAAGACTCTGTGTACATACATTACTTCATTCCTAATAAAATAAAACCTGTCATGGGAGACCACCCTTTTACCAACAAAAAGTTGTCTCTTAAGACAGGTGGTCTCTCATAAAAATTCTGTTCAGGAGGGCCAGTTTTTTGTGGATGAACTTAAACTGGGTTCAAGAAAATACCCACTATGACTGTACATGCATTTGCTTCTATATTCAATGTTTATCACATGCATTCATCTCAAAATATTTTTATACAGTAATAAAGATATACATGTATCATAAAACATTCATAATTATATTTGTGAAGCAACTGTACAGCTGTTCCAATCAGGCTTGGGTAAATATGGAACACACTTGTACCAATTAAATCAAGGACAGATTTAACTCTTCCAGTTATTTAACAATCGTTTTTAATTTTAGGGACGAAAGCCACATGTTAAATTCACCCACAACATTTATAGATTATTTGATTTACACAAAGTAAATAAATGATGTGCTACAGTGAACAGCTGGCAAGATCGAACAGTAGCACTGTCAACTTTGGGTTTGGGTTTTAGTAACTGCAACATCAATAAAGCAACAAACAACAAAGAATTTTTAAAATCACTATAGAAATAACCAATCTAGTAAAGTTTCGCTTTATGGATTTAACACCATATTTTCAGCACATGAGAGGCTTTACATGGCAGCCAGTATATTTAATGGTGGAAGAACATGAGAGATAAAACCACTGACACATGGGAAGCTACTGAAAAGCTTTCTCAAATACCCATGCTGGCTGAGCTGAGAATTAAACCTACAAAGGCAGAAGTGACATGTGAGCAATTTGTAAAAGTGAGTGCCTTCTACCACTTGGATACTCCAAGTCTATAACTCGTACAGAAAATACTAGTAACATTTTTATGAGGAAAATACCTAATTCACCCCAGACATTATATATTAACCCCAAAAACAACCCAAGCAATGTAACATCGACATGCTCAAGTCAAAGCTGGATCAGAAGATTCTCTCATTATGACATTACTGGCAATGTATTGGGTTATCATAATACAGAAATACGTACATCGGAACTATGTTCTTCCATGACTGCTTTCTTTACAGAAGAAATGGTTAATCATAATGTGGCTATACATAACTTGGCACTACAAAGGTGGTTAGTGACATGTACTTTAGTCTGGTTTACAATCATTAGCAATGATGTTACCCACAGGTTAAACAGACAGAGTAAAAATAAATAAACTCCTTTTCTTTGGTTTAATCTGGGTTCAAAACAATCTATGCCTGCAGACATTCCTCTGCAAACACAGTTAAAGAGGATTAAATAGAGGTCTGGTTTTGCAATGTGATCAGTCTTAGTGGTGTTGAAACTCATATCTTGCATGCAAATCATGGTCACTCATCACATTCTGCACATAGTTGTTCATGGCAGTGCATTTATATAATAAAATTGTCATTCATGCATGACAAACTTTTGGTACTAAATGATATGAGGTCACTCTAAGCATAGGTCACTCAAATCGGGTTTTACTGTAGCATGAAAACTGACTTGTATACTATCATTCCTGGTGTCCACCAGATTACTCCTCATGTTGAATGCACTCAGTACAATGCTATCCAACACACTCAAAACAATGCTATCCAACATACTCAAAACAATGCTATTCAATGTACCAATCTACTCAAAATAATGCCATCCAATGTACCAATGCACTCAAAACAATGCTATCCAACATACTCAAAACAATGCTATTCAATGTACCAATGTACTCAAAACAATGCTATCCAAAATACTCAAAACAATGTGATCCAACATACTCAAAAGAATGCTATCCAAGATACTCAAAACAATGTTATCTAATGCACTCAAAACAATGCTATCTAATATACCAATGCACTGAAAACAATGCTATTCAATGTACCAATGTACTCAAAACAATGCTATCCTATGTACTCAAAATAATGCTATCCACTGTACTAATGTACTCAAAACAATGCTATCCAATGTACTCAAAACAATGCTATCCAATGTACTCAAAATAATGCTATCCAAAGCAATGTTATCCAATGTACCAATGTACTCAAAACAATGGTATCCAAGTTTCCTTCACCATAATACCACAATGATACTTATTCCACTAGCTGTTGAGTGATTCAAAGGGATTATCTCAGTTTTTTCTGAAGGATAATTAAAAGACATTTCTTCTTCACTTAAGTTTCATGGGTACTAACCAAAATCTAGGGGTTAACTTTCTGTGTGTATTTTATTTTTGTTGGACCTACAATTATAAAATCTGCTCAGTGGTTGACACTTTCGAAACAATTATTTTTTTAAAAATGAAATATGACACTGCTTCTTTCTCATAACTTGCAAAACAATTTCTTTAGTAAGTAAATGTTTCAGAGGAAGGAAGAGGATGCTATGCATGTTTCATGTCTTGTTGCTACTTGGAAAAGGATGCTATGCATGTTTCATGTCTTGTTGCTACTTGGAAAAGGATGCTATGCATGTTTCATGTCTTGTTGCTACTTGGAAAAGGATGCTAATGCATGTTTCATGTCTTGTTGCTACTTGGAAAAGGATGCTATGCATGTTTCATGTCTTGTTGCTACTTGGAAAAGGATGCTAATGCATGTTTCATGTCTTGTTGTTACTTGTGCTATGCATGTTTCATGACTTGGCTACTTGGAAAAGGATGCTATGCATGTTTCATGAATTGTTGCTACTTGGAAAAGGATGCTAACATGTTTCATGACTTGATACTTGGAAAAGGATGCTAATGCATGTTTCCTGACTTGTTGCTACTTGGAAAAGGATGCTAATGCATGTTTCATGTCTTGTTGATACTTGTAAAAGGATGCTATGCATGTTTCATGACTTGTTGCTACTTGGAAAAGGATGCTAATGCATGTTTCATGTCTTGTTGCTACTTGGACAAGGATGCTAATGCATGTTTCATGTCTTGTTGATACTTGTAAAAGGATGCTATGCATGTTTCATGACTTGTTGCTACTTGGAAAAGGATGCTAATGCATGTTTCATGTCTTGTTGCTACTTGGACAAGGATGCTAATGCATGTTTCATGTCTTGTTGCTACTTGGAAGAGGATGCTAATGCATGTTTCATGACTTGTTGCTACTTGGAAAAGGATGCTAATGCATGTTTCATGTCTTGTTGCTACTTGGACAACGATGCTAATGCATGTTTCATGTCTTGTTGTTACTTGGACAAGGATGCTAATGCATGTTTCATGACTTGTTGATACTTGGAAGAGGATGCTAATGCATGTTTCATGTCTTGTTGCTACTTGGAAGAGGATGCTATGCATGTTTCATGTCTTGCTGCTACTTGTGCTTGGATATTATTTATGATAATTGTCAGTGTACACTTAATACGATGAACTTTAACCTCACAAATTTTATCCAAATAATTTCACAAGTGCACAATGTGTATCAAGATGCATCATGTCATGTGGTGTACACCCAATTCTTGTCAATATAACCTTTTTCCTACTGATGCCATATTCTGATATGAAAATTATCAATACTTGAAGAAAACAATGAATGAGGAAACAAATCTACTAAACATTTTTAATGGGGTGGGTGGGGGTGGAATCTACTAAACAGTCCTCTTAAGAAGAGATTTGAAAACAGATCACTTGTTACAATTTTTAAAACTATTTTTTTGTTTAGCTATAAAATTTTCAAAACTGGGAATGCCTATATTAAAAGAAATGTCAACAAATTCATATGGAAAGGTGCCAACTGTGGATAAGTACCTAAAATTATAATCAATACTGTACATACTAGCTAAACAAAAGAATATATTCTTCAGGGAAAACTGATTAGGAAACAAAATGCAAATCAATGTGCAAGGGACCTTCCAATCTTTCTGCAACAAAGAACTCATTGCTTAAATGCAAATGACATTAACTGAATAGTACCTTGCATTTCAAATGTAACATAAAGTCTATTCTCTTTAGTCCAGTAGTAACCCTTCAGTTCCCAGTAAAAATTATTTCAAAAATGTAATGTCTCTTATATTTCATACCTTGTAATATTTTGTTCACTACTGATGCATCAAACAATACTCACCTCTGCCGGATTATTTGATCCTAAAAAATTATTCAAAGCATGCATACTTATACATGCTACAGAAAATTATAATAAATATTGTCACCTATCTGTATGTCTGCAAAAATTATTTTGTAAACTGCACAAAAACTTAATGACATTGCAGTTATATAATGCTAAAAAAAAAAAAAAAAATTGATGACAATACAGTAACGTAATGCTAAATAATAAAAAAAAAAATCAAAGACATTGCAGTAATGTAATGCTAAATAATATAAAAAAATTATGCACGGTACAAACATATTAGCTGGATCAGCAAAAAAGGAAATAACTACAGTAAGCAGAAGTAACTGACATTTACATGTAGAATCCAATTATATTTAAAGGGTCCATGGCATCAAGTGTCTTATGCAGTGATATGTAAAGGGTCCATGGCATTGGTGCTTCATGCAGTGATATTTAAAGGGTCCATGGCATAAAGTGCCTTATGCAGTGATATGTAAAGGGTCCATGGCATTAGTGCTTCATGCAGTGATATTTAAAGAATCCATGGCATCAAGTGCTTTATGCAGTGATATTTAAAGGGTCCATGGCATTAAGTGCCTCATGCAGTGATATTTAAGGGGTTCATGGCATTAAGTGCCTCACTTGCCAACCATGGTATGATGTATCTGACTTACAAAAACTATCCGACAAGACTTGGAACCTAATTGTAATACAGTGTAAAGTATTATTTATTTATTTCCAACTCTAATGCAGTCTCAAAATAAGTGCTTTAAATTTGGTCTAAATCATCGTAACTTTTACCATAACATATAAAATACAACACATTTCCTCGTAAATTTTTGTACTTGACCGTATGCTACTACACCTATGTATCCATCACAGCTATGAACTGATCAATCACATGTCAACAGTAGCTGCTGATAAAATCTACTGTAATTATTTGCAGTATTTTGCTGAATTATACAGCATCTTTGAACATCAACATTAAGGTTGAATCATGGTCTACCCTAGAACTGAAAATCATGAGGGGAATTGCCTATTGATTTGAAAAACATCAGTCCTTCGAACATATGAAAGGGACTGATGCTATATTCAATATAAGACCTTTTCTTCTGGCTAGTGTTGAAACCATCTCTGATAGTCTTCAGTGATAAGATTTTCAAATAAGCTGACATGGTAGCCATAATGCTTGCAAGATCGGTACCATTTTCATTTTGTACTAAGAAAAACCATTAGAAGACTTTTAGTGACAACATCATGTCAATGTGAATTAGTGATATGCTTACTGTGGCACACTGTATGTCTGTGAGGCATCATTTTAATTTTGGACAAATTAAATATCATAAGAAGTGCTTTGGTGCAAACCTAATGTTGATATGACAATAAATTTTTAAGGAATAGCCATATTAAGATTTCCAAGATAGAGGATTTCAGATAGCACAGTTTTCATTCAAGACCAACTGAACACTGTAATAATTCTAGTGAAACCACATGTTCATATGACTTTCCATCTACGAGGAGATTTTCAAAATGGCTACCATACTGGTCATTTCTGAGGTCATATCAGTACTATTTTCATTTCGTGTCAACTAGACATCATATGAAGATTTTAGGTGCAAACCCATTGTCAACGTAACTTTCCATCTAGGAGTAAGCATAAGATTTCAAGATGGCCATCGTGGAAGCCATATTGGATATTCAATTAGTACATTTTTTATCTAAGACCAACCTAACACCAAAGAATGGAAAAAAAATAATTGGCATGTGATTCCATAGACTGCAAAATGCAAGGATTGGAAAATTAAAATACTTTGCTGCTTAGAAATTGTATAAAATAAAACCAAACATATGCAATACTAGCACCCTTAGAAGAGAAAGTAAAATGCGAAGACATACACCATATGTACAAAGGAATACCTAAAAAACTCAATAGAACTTAATTAAACAGTGATAAAAGCAAATCAGGGAATAATCCTATGTTCACGAAGAAAACAGTACACAAGACAACAATTGGCTTGTTGACACATGATGTGGCGACTAATCTTCTGTACGAAATGATGTTGAACATTACAACGCAACCCAAAAAGATAATGAGAGACTTTGCTCATGCCCAGGATGCATGGGATTCTCCTGCACGAATCTGGTTCACTCTAATGGGAGGACAAATTTTCGTCATATACTAGGGCATTTTCCAACTGGAAATGTACCAACTATGCAATAGCAACAGGTAAGCATTACAGCATTACAATTAGCTTGACCCCCTAAAAATCTACATATTTGTTTTATTTCTCATCTTCCATCACAATATTTGTTACTTCTTTGTGACCATTCTGTGATCAATGCTTCAATGACTCAGTATGATGTTTCCAAAGGGGGGGGGTGTGATTTGGATTTTTAATGTAGCTTTGACAATTTTTCAGTTATATCGCTACAATGTCTACAGTGTGGCAGTTTATAGTGATGTCTAGCACAGTGTCATCATGCTGCAGATACATAACATCATGTCCCACCAAGTCACATTATCCTGACACCAGGCTGACCAATCCTAACACTAACCTCTTAATGCTGAGCACCAAGCGAGGCAGCTATTAGTACCATTTTATAAGTCTTTGGTATGACTCAGCCGGTGTAAGAACCCACGACCTCCCACATCCAAGGCGGACGCTCTTGGTGGCCTAGTGGTTACTAGGCCACCAAGAGTGGTCGTTTTTTAAATGCAATAATCTACAATGGTTAAAGCTTTAATCTGATGCTGTATCATCAAGATTTCGATGTGCAAGTTATCACAAGCAAATTATATCTCAGAACTAAGTTTTTCACCTCATACTTGCTCGAAATCAGGGTGCACATTCCACGTACCAAAATGTGGTAATTTGCTAAAGTAAGGTTAACTGTGCTGTAAAACTGAATAACAAATACACAGATCTAGTGAATTCAATATATTTTAATAAAGTTTTAAAAATATAAGTTGGAAATCTACCAAAGAGAAGTAAATCTGGGCCAAGAAAGTTTGAAATGTAAAACAATACATAAATCTGGGTCAAAATTAAGTAGACAACCTACAGAGTATCAAAATGGACCTTTCATATTTCTTGGCCAAGTAACTGCTCACTCTGCAAGTCAGGTGTCACCAATGGCAAGTCTATCTATCACTCTACCAGTGATTCCTACATGGGTAAAGTGACAAGTCAATCTATCACTCCATCAGTGAGCCTTACATTGGTGAAGTCTACAAATGTGTACTAAACCTGTATCACTATAAAACTGTCTAAAGAGATCAGTCAAATGACTGCAGGAAATCTGTCCTAAACAGCAACATGTTCACTTAACTCATTAACCCCTGGCACCATGTTTATGCAACAGGAGGTAGTACCCTACTTTTGAGCTCTGTAGTGGCATGGTCATTTTACATACACCAAAGTGGGTGTTATTACAGAAAAGTAGACAGATGTAGCTCTACAATGATATCAAATAATCTATCTGGACTTTCTACTTGCATTACAAAACACAAAAGGAAAAACATATTTTTTGAAAACCCGATATTTTTACATAAAAAAATTGGCCCATTGTCAGAATCATATTTTATGTCTGTAATTTAGTCTTTTGGGCCAGAGATCTAATCCAGACTGGTCTGAACTGCACACAGACAGGTGAACCTTTGCAAAAAGTAGAAAAAGTTGGTGATCTAGACTAAAAAGTGGCCAGGACATGAAAATGAGGAGTCCAACAAGCAAAGAAACACCCCACCCCCATCCCTGTAAAACAGAACTCGTAACTTGCACCCTTCTGCACATGCGCAAGCCAAATAGAAAATGAAAATGATGTTTCTAAAACAACTAGTCATCAGGCTAAATGAAAATGATGTTTCTAAAACAACTAGTCATCAGGCTAAATGAAAATGATGTTTCTAAAACAACTAGTCATCAGGCTAAATGAAAATCTCTTGGAAGCAGATGTGTTTGGATGTATGTATTCAGAAGCAGCCCCCAAAATGCGTTTCCTACACCCATGTCAAGCGAAAATGACAAAAATCTCCAGGCGTTAATGAGTTAATTTGGGTAGTCTGTTTGATCATTTGTTCTGTATCTGCATGTTCAACTGATCTCAGTGAAGAAACTATAGTTCAAACAAATGAAGACAATTTTTAATAGTGGATTTAAATATTGGGAGGACAGTGGAAGAGTCTGTACAAGTGAAAAAAAGGTCTACATGTTTGAAGTTAACTTTAACTGCACTAGTGCAATGTATGTTATAATGTGTATTAAAATTACTAAATGGACATATCATACAATGATCAGCAATCTGAATCAACTCAAGATATGCTTATAAATAAGGTCTGACACACACCAATAATGACCATGTTCTGGTAACCATTGAAATTACTGACCATTTAGTTTTTGTAACCTTTCTGATAAAGCATTGCATTTCATATAAGGGAGAGTTGTTATTATTAGCAACCATGTATTACAAAATGATGCTTTTCACTTTCATAAATGTGAAAGCTGTAACTTAGTTGGTGAATTTGAAAGGTCAAACTGAACATGACCTCATATCACTGTCCACCAGATCTCCATGGACACATTATGCAACAGCAGATCTGGGTCTGTGCAGATTGCAGTATGATTCGTAAATGAGTATATATGGTAGTTAAATGATTTTCATTTGTAATTCCTAACTCTTTATTTAGAACACTGGGGAATAGTCCCTTATGTACAGGTTTCCCCTAGGAATTAGTTGGTGAATTTGAAAGGTCAAACTGAACATGACCTCATATCACTTGCCACCAGATCTCCATGGAGATCTGGATTTCATTCACAGTGCAGTAATCAGTGTCTTCCACTCACACCAAACAAGTATCCTTTTTTAAAAAAATAAGTCCTACCATATACACTCAATAATAAGTTGAGTAAAACTGCAAACATCAAAGATCCTGATCAGCCACAGCATAATGCGCCATCAATTCAGAGTCTACATTGTTTGTTCTACTGATTACTCCTAACAAACTGTACAAACCCAGATCTGCTGACACATTATGCAACAGCAGATCTGGGTCTGTGTAGTTTGCAGTATGACTCATAAGTGAGTATATATGGCAGATAAATGATTTTAATTTTGTAATTCCTAACTCTTTATTTAGAACACTGTGGAACAGTCTGTTATGTACCAGTTTCCCCTAGGACACCTATTACTGTAAACTGAATTGGAGGAATTCTATTACAGCACCCCACAATGTTTATATTGTGTAGGAATATTTATACTAAATATCCAAATATAAATTTTTGTTCAATAATTTCATTGTACAAGTTTTAAGAATTATTATTTTTAGGAAGGATTTTTTTGCTTACAATGGTTTTCTTTGATGTGGAAATTTTTTAGAAAGAAAATCTTTAACCACAAATTGGCAAGCACTAAGTGTCCTTTGCACATGATAACACTATAGCATGGTCAATCTAATTAAACTCCATATCTGACATGCAGAGATCTAACAGGCACTGATAAAAAGTTCATGTTCTCACAAAGGGAATTAACTATTCACCAAGTTTTAGTAACCTATTTCATAAAGCAATGCTTTTTTATTTAGGAAGAGTTATTGCTGCCAAAAATTATCTACTGGATTTCTGTGATTTTTTAAAATAACATTTTGCATTATGAAGGCTGTCAATTGATTGGTGAAACCAGAGCATTCTATAAAATCCCAAGTAGCCCCTAAAGACTTTAAAGTAGAAAACAGGTTTTAGGGGTGCTCCCCTAATGGGGGATACAGGGGGCAGCTAATGTAACTAATTGCACTGGCAGATTTAGGTAGGTAAATTACCTGGTGCCCATAATTAGATAATGCCTGTTAAACTGAAGGTCAACCAAATGTGATCACTATGTCAGTGCCTGTCAGATCTACTTATTCATAAGCATATCTTGATTTCAATCAGATTGTTGGCAAGGTGAAATTTGAATGGTTCAATACCCCATTACCTTAAAATTCAATACAAAATTTTTGTGATCCAATTTCAATAACCTGTTGTATTTAAAAACAAGAATAAGTTTGTTCTTTAAAATTGATGTCACGCAAATTAGATGCAGGGTATTACACATTTGTGCTGTATCAACAACAATCTGTTTCTCAGATGCATTCCTCTAACTTGAATCACTAACAACTGTATCCTGGAGGAAGATGAAAACAACACTTCAGTTATTTTCATGCTATCAACAGTCATTGATATCTTGAAAGCTACAAAAGTCTATAAAGATTTTAAAAAATTATCTGACCTATGAATAGTTTCATCTTTTTATTTGAACCAAAGAAATTTTCTGAATTAAGTTGACATTAATTTGACCCTAATTGAAACTTTTGTCTCCATTGTAAAAATCACAACCTGACAATTAGTTTCATAAATGGCAACTGATCAAAGTACTGCTGGTCATCACACCATCTCATTAATCAAAAGTGCAGGTTACTGCATTTAGCTTGTCAGCCAACCAAAGATAATGGTGGAGTATTATGGTTAAATAGCCTATTTAGATCTGTTTATAGGAATCAACTGGTTCTAAATTGAGATAACCCTTTAAAGTAACAAGTAAAATAAATAATGAAAAGCTAACAAGGGTCATAAAATAAGAAATATATTATAATAGCCAGGAGCACATGTGCTTGATTTCATCCTAAAGGAAAACTTGGGCAAGTGCATTATGCCACATTAAACGAAACATGCCAGGCAGGATGGATTGGATAAAACTAATCATCTATCATATTTTATTTCATATCAATAGCTGATAATTACATCCACCCCACCCCCCGGGGTGGAAAGTGGGGTT
The DNA here is from genome assembly GCA_016617855.1 of Megalonaias nervosa. Classification (NCBI taxonomy): domain Eukaryota; kingdom Metazoa; phylum Mollusca; class Bivalvia; order Unionida; family Unionidae; genus Megalonaias; species Megalonaias nervosa. The sequence goes on along the minus strand of JAECUM010092854.1, from coordinate 142,329 downwards.
AATCACTGTAAATTATGTCCTCAATAATGAAACTTTCATCAGCTGTTTCACCCTTCAGTGGTGACAATATAGGCATAGGGGTGTAGGGGGAGAAGTAATCACTGTAAATGATGTCCTCAGTGAAACTTACATCAGCTGTTTCATGGTTTTGTGGTGACAACACAGGCATAGGGGTGGAAAGGGGGTGTTAATCACTGTAAATTATGTCCTCAATGAAATTTTTCATCGTTTATTCAGGATGACACAGGTATACAGTTTGTGAAAATGTCAACGGTATTTGCTGTAAGAAATAATTTTCTATTCTGTTTAAGGGGCTGCATAAACTAGTGTGGAAAAAAAATGGGATTGATATATTATTTTATGAAAGAAAAAATGGTTGCCCCAATAAAACATAACAAGTACAGAGTGATCATCTTTGATACGACCTACATTATTTTGTGCACACCCAGGATGTTAAGATACCCTTCTCCGAGTGGCCAAGTGGTCTAAAGTGCTCACCGTTCCAGATGACTGCCATCTCACCTCTGTCTGTTTGAGTTTGAGTCTCAAGCTCAGCTAACATGGGTACATGAGAAAGACTGCCAGTAGCTTCTCGTGGGTCGGTGGTTCTTCCTGGGGTTTTCCAGGGTTCTTCCTCCATCAGTTACACTTACTGTGATGTAAAGTCTATCTTGTGCTGAAAAATGGCATTAAACCTTACAACAACAACAACACCCTTCCCTTTGATTGACTATCATAAAAACCAAGTAAATATGCATCAAGCTCACTGTTAAGTCGTAATTTGGTTGAAACGGTCACCCTCATGTCTGCCATTTCGCCTAAATATGCTCAAAAGGTAAGTCTACTTCACTTTGCATTGATTTCACAATTCCCCCATGCGCTCTCTTTGTTTCATTACAATCCTTTCAATATTAAAGAACAGCATAAACTTCTGTATCAATTTTCCTTTCAAAAAGTATTGTGGAAAGTTGGACAAAAAGGTGTTATGCCCAGTAGTTCATTTTGGTGCCAATTTGATGATCCTACATTGCTATCTACAGAATTAATGCCAAAACTTCAAACATCATTCTTGAAAAAAATGAGTGAAAATTTGAATATCAGCCTAATACAAGTGAATTATGACTCAATGGATGTATCTAGCTTCACTGGTAATAAAATTATTGATTTTATCCAATGTTAGGTCCTATAAATGTATGAAATGAACAATTTTACAACTGAAACAGCTGCAGATTTCTTTTTTACTGCAACCAAGGTATTGTCAAGGTTAGCATTTTATACAATAACTATGTCATTCAACAAGAGGTGAACCAAGTATGCAAGGTTTTAACAGTATTTCATCTGCATTTCAACCATCTGAAATTATGTCAAAACAGAAGTTTGTTTGTTTTGACATTTCTACACTGAACTATCCATATTTTAGCCAATTTTACCCAATAGGCTGAAGAGAGGTTATGTCACAAAATATTCATTTCCAGCATGTTAATAAATAATTGCAGACTTGCAAGGGAAGGCAGGCAAAGTGCTTGATGACAGAATAGATTGTTGTGTGACACATTTGTTTTCATACTAAAGTCTGGGAAAGAAAACATATTCAATTCAATATATGGGGCTCAAGGTGATTGAGTGGTCTAAGGCACTTGCCTTTACAGATCACTGACATCTGACCTCTGTACGCATGGGTTTGAGTCTCAGACTCAGCCAACATGGGTATGTGATAAAGACTGCCAATAGCTTTTATCCTGTTGTTTTCCCGGGTACATCCTCCACATGATGTAATGGTTGTCAAGTATAGCCTATCATGTGCTGAAAAATGGCATTAAGCCCACAACAACAACAATTAGTCAATAAACCAAATGGAAAATAATTTATTTGAATGTATTTAAATATTAAGAACGACCTATAAATGTGTCACCATGGATTCTGCATCACTCTGTTTCTTGACTTTAAACTGTCAGTATCATTCTCAATAGGACCGTTCTGGTGACCTAACTGGTTAGAGCATCGGCACTGGATGTGGGAGGTCATGGGTTCAGACCCTGGCCGAGTCATACCAAAGACTTATAAAAATGGTACTTGCAGCTGCCTCGCTTGATGCTCAGCATTAAGTGGTTAGTGTTAGGACTGGTCGGCCTGGTGGCAGGATAACTGATGCTACATGTCTACTGCATGATGTCCCAGTGCTAGACAACACTATAAACTGCCCCACTCCAGACAATGTAGCGAAATGACCAAAAAATTGTTAAAGCTACGTAAAAATTCCAAATCACACACACACACCCACACCCCCACACACACACACGAGCTTACCCTTACAAGGCCACAGAATGAGTATATTAATATAATGATATACAACAAAATCTGCATTATAGGAACCTTTACATAAAGTCACTTTCACAACAGCCATAAATAACAAAAATTATGAAAGGGTTCTGATTATGCTAACAGTCATTTAGTGGCTCAAACTTAATTTCCATTCTAATTTTTTCCTCCCTAAATGGGGTCTGATTTTGGTGACTAAATTGTGTTTAATTATATCAGATTCGAGATACAGTTTTAATTCCAGTGTCATACTTCAGCTGTAATGCCTAAGGGACATTTTTTTCAATAACTCTGATCCATTTAATAACTGAGATACAATCATATAAACAACTTTGGGTCACACCAAAGTCAGTCAATGAAATGGACATATTATGCAGACTAGATAGGTCAGGTTTCAAGACAAACTACCAGTAGCTGCTACTCCTTCCTGTCTCCTCATGCAGGACAAAAGACCATAACCTAACCAAACCTGGGTCACTCTGACCTACTTCGGCATTTATAATTATGCAATGGAAAGCTACACCAAGGCCTGGGGAAAAAAAAACCCACAGTGAAATGAAAACAAGGCAATTCCAAATTTTGGAGCACTGTGAGCGTTGACTAAGATCAAATAAAACTAATAATGAAATGAAAGCATGTCAGATAATGTCTTTAAAGAAAATGGGCCAAGACGACATGTAACAAAAGTATAATGCAATTTTCCTGGAAAGGTTACTTGTCAACCACTCATACAGATGAACTGGCCTAAGCTGTATGCATACATGTGTTGGTAACAAAAAAAAAACAATTCCATTTTCTAAACTTGTACAAACCTCTAAATTCAAGCTCTTCAAAGCAGTTATCAAGTTGTTTGAAATACAAATCTTCATAGTTATGTTCTTCATCCAACTTCTGCCAAAATGTTCTTCTAACCTCTGTCATATTCTCTGACAATTTTTTGTCCAAACATCGTGAGATGGTGGCATCTTCCATATCCAAACATGCTGAATCATGCATCTCTGTTTCATCATTTCGTTCACAATCATCTCTACCCAACAAAGGTTCAGAACCTTCCAATGTAACAGGGCATGAACCACTATACATAACAGACTCACAACCAATGCACATCATGGCCAACATTATCTGTATAATGTTTTTGATCGTGATACTCAGACTGGTCTTAATCTTTCGACCTACTTTTTCCTCAAAAATTTAGATGTAATGAAAAATGTTTTTAAGTCTCTCAACTCCAGTGAGCTAAAGCAGTAATCTAGTTCCAACTCGGGTCAATACCCTTCATATTCAAGTTTACTATTCTCTGTGAAAAGAATGTTAACTTTACTGATGTAGCCAATAAAAGTATCGTCCAAGCGTATGGTGGATATTTTGCAAGTAAGTCCAAGGATCACTAAACATATGGTAGGTCTTTTACAAAGTAAGTGCACAGACCACTATCCAGAAGCTATCTCCATCTTCTGTAAAACTACTGGTAATATTTGAGAAATAAAAATATTAAGAACAATCTTTTTTACACATGGTGAAGATTAATTACTCCATCCCCTATCTGTAGCAGAAGGAATTTTAATACTGTTAGTCAATCACATGTATTAAGAGCAATGTATTCAAAGAATTCATTTTAACCATTATGGATTCCTGAATACAATTGTAATTTATACTCAAAGTATGTAAGATACACACCAACAAACCAAAGCATTTTGTTTCTTCCACAAGTCGGGTGTAAATTCTCTGGAATCATACTTCACATGAAAATGATCCAGCAGAGCTGTTAGGAATCCTGTCACATAAAATTCCAAAGGAGGAACAGCTTCTCTCCTAAAAGAATATGAAGTTAAGCCAACAACCATAAATCCAATACTGGCTTAATTTTTATCATTTTCATCCCAAATGTAACATTCTGTGGAAACAATAGCTTTGGTCATGAAATATTGCATCTGTCAAGGAATATACACCTATACATACAAAAGATCCTGGAAAAATGCAGCCAAAACGCAACGAAATATTGTCGCTATGGTTTCAAGATGGAAAACAGAAAGAGAAGGCAACAATGCCATGTATGTATATATATGAACTACAAGTGAAAACCCAATCATCAATGAAGTTCCATCATTCAAAATGACAAGAATTACGCCATTTTTTCATTTGTCTTCCATCAAACACCAAGTCATAACAGGACATCTGTATGTGTTAGTGCATGCAGATATACAAGAAATGAAGGAAATACAGTAGGCTATGCTCGTCTGAGGAATTCGTGATTGATTGGAAAGACCGACTATTGATACCTTAATGACCATTCAATCATGTTACTCATGCAGTAGGAAGGTGTCTCACTTTTAAGTGCAACCTATTTGCCCATGGCAGTTGTCTGTATAATCAGGTTAACCACTGTTGTGGTCCTTCCAATACAAAAATAGAATCTTTTAAAAAATTCCCAAAGACTGATTGGCATCATGCAGCATGGAGCAAGACTATACAAGTATTTCTTTTTGACTGGGGTGAGGGTGAATTAGACTACTCTCTGGCAAGTCACTCACAAGCTTTTTAAAAACTTTACTTTTTAATCAGCATGATGTAGTCAGTATTGTGCTGACATGTAGTTGCAGGGGCTAATTTTAAATCTGCAATACTTATGTATCACTATTGCATAGCTTTAACTTGTTCATGTCAAAAAACTTAATTGTTCAATATGAATAGATCCTTCCTGAGACTGAGTGTGTATATGTGTGATCTGGATTTTTAATGCAGCTCTAACAATTTTTCAGTCATATCACTAAAATGTCTGCAGTGTGACAGTTTATAGTGATGTCTAGCACTGCGGAATCATGCCGCAAACATGTATCATCATGTCCCACCCGGTCACATTATCTAGACACCGGTTTGACCAGTCCTAGTACTCACCTCTTAATGCTAAGTGCCAAGTGAGTCAGCTGCTAGTACCATTTGTAAGTCTTTGGTATGACTTGGCTGGGTTTTCGAACCCATGACCTCCCACATAGAGGCAGACGCTCTAACCTCTAGGCAACCAGCCCTAAGAGTGAAGAATTGTCAATAAAACATGGTCCACTCCTGCACCTCATGTAACTATGCACAGAACAGTCCTCTTTTTCACAAAAACAATTATGCCAGAACATCCTAGCGGGCTGGGAGTGGACATTCGGCTGAATGGGTAAGTGTTAAATAATTGAAACTAGTTTTATCTCCCTGACAAACTACATTTTTACAGCAGCACTCCAACAAACTGCATAGACCCAGAGCTGCCTGCACGTGATTCAACAGCAAATCTTGGACCATGAAGTCTGCAGTTGGATCTGACTTGTAAGCACGAATATATGGTATAATCAAGCCACATATGAATGAAGCCAATAACAAGTGATGTGAAAATTAAAGACAAAACATTTATCAATGAAGAAACAAGATTCAATTTACACCACTATGCTTGTTTTTATGCCATCTCTGGTGACACGTGCTTTGACACACGAGAAGCCCACGTTCGTATTATATGTATTCATTTGTTTGAAAATTATGCATAAATAATCATTACTTGAAAATTTTGAGGCATGATTTACCCAAGAACTTCTTTAATTTACATGTATCCTATGGGAAAATTACTTTTGATTTATGCCATAACCTCAAGAGCACATCTATGGCATAAATCTAGCATGCTGCTGAAAGTGACATACATTGAAGATACAAGCGTTCTGCAGAACATGGTATCTCAATTGAAACTGTGTGTCAGTCTATCTCATATCTCTGACTTGTAAAGCATTTAACACTAAATTTTAATATAAAATATTTTTAACACTAAATTTTAACAAAAAATTTGAAATGTTGACATCACTGCCAGTGATATCCGTTTCTCAAAATGTTATTGCTGATGATACAAAAAATGTATAATGTCTATAACGATGAATACACAGATTATATTAAAAGTCAATAGGTACAAAGTTTCTTATTATAATTTACCAAAAGATCAAAATTCTTTTACCTCTGCCAAAGTTGCCATGCTGTACAATCCAATGTGTATGACTTACTACATGTATATGTTTTACAAACTACAGTTTATGATACAACACAAATGCATGCAAATGTATAATATGTATAATATGGGATGCAGAGATATCCTCCATGTAAATATAGGAGAACTAAAGGAAATAAACAAAGGTGAGAGATAATAATAATAATAATATTTATAGAGGATGACTCATTAGTCAAGGACTATTCTCCCTTGAGGCCCTCTTAAGGAGAGTATAACAATGCACATTATATGAAGATAGTAATAATTACTGTTTATTTTAACATGGTTAGTATTAAAATATTAAATTCCATTATCTATTAGAAACACATATATGCTCATGATATCTTCTTAAATACTCTAATATTTTCAGCAGATTTTACATGTAGTGGAAGCTTGTTCCACAAAACTGTACCAGAGTATTGGAAGCTATTTTTAAATTGCTCTGTTCTTGGTTTTGGTGCTAGAAGGTTTCCATATAATACTGATCAGATACAATTTACTATGGGCAATTTTTGCACATTAGAAGGTTTATTTGTTTGCTTTTGGTGTATTTGTTTTAGAAATCAGTGTGAATCCTGCAACTGCCTGATCTAAAATAGACCCTACTTGAGTCTCAATTTTTGAACTGACTTGTCGATTGTGAATTAAGTCCCTGTCAATCTGTACTGTGAATTGAGTCCATCCCCTGGACTTAAATGAGTCCCTGTCTCATTGTGAACATGCACAAGTGTATAGAGTCCATGTCCACAGGGTACTGTTAACTTCTCTGTCTACAGGGTACAACGAAATAGTTCCTTGCCTCAAATTTGGTCTCTGAGTGCATGGTCTAAGAATTTAGTCTGTTTTATAAACTGAGACAACAGTTTTCAACCCCTGCATTGTATTGTGGCCTAAATCATAGAAAGCTAGGGACTATACATTTAAATAACAGCATAAAAATGAAGAAATGTGACATAAGTATATACCTGTACAAGGTAATAAGCTTACAAATTTGCCATATCAGAACATGGAAATTCATTCTTTCTCTGTATCATTAACTGTGATATCATAGAAGTATTGTAACTACTGGTACGAGACAAGCAAAATCATGGTAATTATTCATTTATTATGCTACAAGTATTGTAACTACTGGTATGAGACAAGCAAAATCATGCAATTGTTCATTTGTTATGTTATAAGTGTTGTAACTGCCTGTTAGAGACAAGCAAAATCACAGTAACTGTTTGTGTATTATGCAACAAGTATTGTGAACAACCTGTACATGACACAGAATCATGGTAATTGTTCATGTATTATGCAAAAAGAATTGTAACTACCTGTATGATACAAAATCATACCAGCTGTTCATGTATAATGCTACAGATATTGTAACTACCCGTATGAGACAAACAAAATCATGATGACTGTTCATATATAATGCTGCTGGCATTGTAACAACCTGTATGAGACAAAATTACACTAACTGTTCATCTATAATTCTACAGGTTTTATAACTACCTGTATGAGACAAACAAAATCATGTTAACTGTTCATTTATTATGCTAAAAGTATTGTGAACAACCTGCATGAGACAAACAAAATCATACTAATTGTTCATGTACAGTATAATGCTTGGAAGACTGATACATAGAACATTCTTTGATGATTTTAAAACTTACCTTTCTTGAATGCTGGAACTTCTGATCCAACATTAAAAGTCACCGAACGCCTCAGTCCACGAAAAATTCTTGGCTTTTGATGCATTCCTTTAATCATTTTGAGAGAAGGATCAGCAGATATTTAAAACTTTATAAATAATCCTTATTTTAATTTTTTATGCTCTGTTTGAGGTGCATGATTATTCCATGGTTTAAATGCAGCGAGAGAAAATATCTTCACATTGTTAAAAAATATAACAGAAATGACTTGTGAAATGTACAATATTTTACTTCCAGATTGTGGTAGTAGTGATTTTTCAAATTGTCATGGCAACACATGCTTCAAGAATATATCTTCAACTACAAACTGGTATTAAAAGTAATGGCAAATAATACAATACCGACAATGTTAATAAACCTGTCCGGGTTTTGCTCAGTTAGTTTTACTGAGCAGAAAAGCCAAAGTTTCTCACAAATTCAATAAAAGTCACACGGAACATATCAATCCTTGTTCAAATACACAGCCCAAATAAGTCAAATTGTATACAGGTAGCCACTATTACCGTTTTTGTTTGACCTCTGCATCTCTCCATTGAATGAGTACAACATGAGTAATACTATAGAAAACATTCTTCCCATAGACTGATAATTTCCTTACTGATGTCGCATTCCACACCTTGCTCAACAAAAAAATAACAGATAGTCATCTATGATTACAAATATATGTGCTCCAACACTTATAAACTTCACACTTCAGTGGTGTAAGAATTGTTACTGCACAATTTTACAATGCTATAAGCAAACACAATGCTACCTGACATGAAAAATGTGGCAGAAATAATACTACCCCATTTTCGCCTGGAATTAATCTAATTGTCAGTTTTCACCTGGAATAAATTTACCAGTCAGTTCAGTTGGAGGAATAACCCTACTGGTCAGCTTAAAAATCAATAGAGTGGACCACTGCTGCTATATCAACAACACAACTAGCCTGGTATGTGTAGTAAGAATGTAAGCCAAATCTTCAATCTATTACCGAGTCCAATAAACAGTAGTATGAATCAAAGTGTGCCATAAAACATTAACCTTTCATTATAATCCTGAAAATTTTTGTTTTTATTCTTATTGATCAGGATATCTTTTGAATACGAAGAGCAAGTTATTTTTAAATTGCAACATGTAATTGTAACGAAAATACCAATCATATTAAGCCAATGACTGCAATGGAAATTATTCACATCTCCCTTCCACCTCCCACCAGGCAAAAGGATGCTCTTACAACAATTATTACATGAAACTAAAGCAAGGTACAGTTTCTTCATATACCACTACCATGAATGAACTCAGCATAGATTCTTCCTGTTATTGGCATAGCTCTTTTGAGATGGCATAAGAAAAAGAACCAAATACTCTTTCCATGCAAATAATAAATAGCACCTTCTCAATGACAGGCCACTTTTGAACAAAGCTGCACAGCTCTCATTACATATACACTCATCTGGTCATATCTTGTTTAAATTCAACAAGGCTGTACAGCTTTGATTTACATATACACTTGCCTAAGCATATCTCATTTCAAGGCAACTAAGCTGTACATCTTTGATTACATGTAAACTTGCCTAAGAATATCTCATTTCAAGGCAACAAAGCTGTATAGCTTTCATTACAAATACACTTGTCTGGGAGTATTTTGTTTCAAGGCAATAAAGCTGTATAGCTTTGATTACATATAACCTTGCCTAAGCACATCTCATTTCAAGGAAACAAAGCGGTACAACTTTCATTACAAATACACTTGTCTAAGCATATCTCGTTTATAGGTAACAAAGCTGTACAGCTTTCATTACGTATACACTTATCTGAGCATATCTCGTTTAAAGGCAACTTTAATCTGAATCAGAGATAAAGGTGAAATGTGCAGAATCTAATGAATTCAAAGAGACTACGGTTATTCACATTCTATTTAAAACTGGTTTTACCCTACCACCCCCCCAAAAAAACAACACATTTTATATCAGAAATACCATATCAGTGGCTAATGCACAGCTGAATTTGTCATTTTGGTGAGAGGCTGATGATCCCACAACTGGCAAATAAAAACAAGCACATGGAATCTGAATGATCTACTTTCTAAGCAACGATGATTGAGCCAAGGGGAAAATGCTTTTGCATTTGCAAGCAAAGGTAAAAGGAGCAAAAAGTGTCAGAGGCAAAATGCTGCTTTCATCAGTCTCCAAGGACCAATGAGTCAGACAGGCCCAATGAGCAGCCATGGCTCAAACCTTATGGGCTTTAACTTTTATAAAAGACAAGCCTCTATCTGTAAGGGACTGGAAAGCTTTCTTGACAGTGAATGCAATCCACCTAAAAATGGTGTAAAATGAAACATCAGTTTAACCTTTAATGGGGAGGAAAAGACACTTCCTATCCTACCTGCCAAATAAAAACACAGAGCCCTAACTGGTCACAGAAGTCTATATTGATCATCCCCAGCACAGATACAGATGAGATAGAGGATCTCAATCATGAGTGGAGCAAGCAACGGGAAGCTGGATTGGTAAAAGACAGAATGACACATAATTCCCACTGAATCTGATATAGACCCACTATGGATAGGTCGAGAAGCTGACAGATGCAAAGGTAAACAAGAAAACTGTCATGCAGGTAAGGTTCTCAAAGGAAAATTCACCCAAAGGTTCAAAAGAGGGTTTATTAAGGCCACAAGAAGCAAGAAAGATTCCATTTCGACATTAGCGTGAGACAATGGTCTTTGGAGTTCAAAATACCTAATCAGGTTTGCTAAGTGAGACTCTGGCCCAATGGCTGGGTTTTTGGAAACTTGAGAGTACTGGGCCTTCTCAATACTCAATTAAGGAACAACTGGATGGAATGTATTGAATCATTAGGCCTAGTCCAGCTGGTAAATGAGCCCACAAGGGTAACAGAAAAATCAAACACTTATTGATCACATTTATACCAACCTACCAGACAATATGGCTTGTGTTGTACCTTATTTGAGTATTGAGTAGGTCCTTATTTATACTGCTGAGTATATATGTTTCTTTCTCCTATGCAAGAACATTTTCCATTTGTTTAGAAAGTTATCATTCCAAATTGCTTTGGTAGGCCAAGCATGGTTTCTCTTCAAAAAGGAAGAGAAGAAAATCACTGCATTCATAAAGGGACAGCTAGGATTGACATGTTTTCTATGATACCAATCACAAATGATTCTCCATTTGGCATCGTACACCTGAGATGTCAAGTTTCTCCTAGACTGAATGAGGAACATAGCAACTTTCATCAAAAAGTTTTCTTGTTGATGAGATTGTTTAAGATAAGCCAATCTTGAAGGTTGAGAATCTGTGGGATTCTGTGTAGAAGCGAGCCCCTGTGCTTTGACAGGAGGTCCCTAACCTCTCAGGTACACATCAAACACAATCATAGGCACCATATGTACTTGCTTAAAAGACAAGTCCAACTGCAAACTGCACAGACCCAGATTGGCATCCCATAAAGCACCAGAAGATCTGGGTCTGTGCAGTTTGTCAGGAGTAATCTGTTGAGCAAACAAGACAGACCCTGATATGTAGATGCATTATGCTAATGCAGATCAGGATCCTTGTTGTTTGCAGTATGACTCGACTTATAAGCGAGTAATATGGTAAAAGTCCAATAAACATACATTTTCCGATCTTTGTTGGGCATGGAAAATGGGGATGTTAGAATAAATACTAAAAGCTATAAAAGTCACACATAAACATCTGTGGAAGAAAAATCACTTGATGATCAAGAACTGTTAATTAAATCAATTTAAATGTTATCATTTTTGTCATGTCACGATGAGGGTTTATCCATTACACTCTGGACAAATTTGACTGCTCCCGTGGCCTAAGTCGTTAGAGCATCTGCCTTGGATGCAGAGGTCATGGGTTCAAACCCCAGCCAAGTCATACCAAAGACTTATAAGAATGGTACTAACAGCTGCATCACCAGGTGCTCAGCATTAAGAGGTTAGTGTTAGGACAGGTTGGCCTGCTGTCAGGATAATGTGAATGGATGGGACATGATGCTACATGTTTGTGGCATGATGCCCAAGGGCATGACATCACTATGAACTGCCACACTTCAGACATCATAGCAAAATGACTGAAAATTTTTTAAAGCTACATTAAAAATCCAAATGACGTTTTTTTTCTTTTTGAGGACAGGTGGATTAAATTTTGTCCAGTATGGACAAAATTTAATCCACCTGTCCTCAAAAAGAAACAAAAATCTATGATGCACATAACCACAGATTCAACTGATATTCTAATTATGGGTAAACTTTTACCAGGCAGCAACTGAATTAGAAGTAAGTAATTATCTGCATGAATCCCCTTTCATTGTCTTTGCTCTCAATTACTTGAGAGCAATAAAAATAATCACTAAACAACATGGGATGTCATACATGCACCTCCAACTGTTGAATGAAGAAAACCAATGACACTTAAGAAAATTAACTGAAAGAAGAAATTAATTTGGTTTGGTGTTTTATTGCAGAGCAACAAAATTAGGGTTATTAAGTGCAGGGGCACTAGGTGCGAACCTTGCCCAAGGACACCATTATGGCTGGCTCCTTCAAAACCCTGCTCTCTTAGACAGCATGCCAATCAATGAGCCACTGTGTCTTCTATATGTAATTGAAAGAAGGAAATGCTGGCTGTTTTTAACATGGCTATATCAATGAATATGGTATGAATTAGTCCTGCAATTATCCAGTGAGATATGTTGAGTGCGTTTATCATAAATACTTGTGCTAAATTTGCCACGAATTTGTTCTGAGATGCAGAGGAAATGTTTCATAATTTAGAAATATCTATAATTCTGAATTCTGCAGATTCCCCTCACCCCACTCAGTAATTGGAAATTAAAATTGATTAAAACTGCATAGTATAGCAGACATAAAGTCTCTTGGTGAATTTACATCAAATCAAACCTAATTACAGCATGCTCAGTGTCTTCTTCAGTTAGCATAACTGCATAAATCTCTCCATAATTTTAAGAATCCCTCCTAAAATTGATCAAACTAACAAAAATCATTTTACAGTCAATTAGCTTTTAGAATAACAAATCCAATAACATTTGTTATCATTAACAAGTTTCATCCCATCATTTAAGTACATTCAGTTCTCAAAGAAATTATTTTCAGCCACAGGTCCAGGGCATGTGACTTCAAACAAGAGTCCCTTGAAGGGACTGATGCTCTACTGGGTGACATGAGTTTCCAGGAATTTATGGTAAGACCAGTTCTCCTTTTTAATTGTCGAGTGTTGACCATTGCTGATATTCTTCAGCAATACAAAATTTTCAACTTAACTGTTGTGGTATGCATACTGAATATCAGCTTGGCACAATTTTCATTTAGGACAAAGTGAACATCATTGGAAGTCTTTGAGTGAAAACCCCATGTCATAATGTTCATCCATTCAGAAGGAGTAAAAACAAGCTTTTAAGACAGTCATCAATGCAGCCATATTGGATGTCAAATTGGCACCATTTTTGTTTAGGACTAACTAGGTATCTTAAGAAGTCTATTACTGAAAACACCACTTTGGAGAAAAGGGGAGATAATAATATTTTCAAGATATTACTTTCTGGGGCCCTGAGTGGCCGAGTGGTCTAAAGCGCTCTCCGTTACGGATCACTGCCATCTCACCTCTGTCTGCGTGGGTTTGAGTCTAGGATTCAGCAAATGTGGATATGTGAGAAAGCTTGCCAGTAGCTTCTCGTGGGTCGGTGGTTCTTTCCAGGGATTTCCCGGTTTTTTCCTCCACCGTTAATACTGGCCGCCATGTATAGCCTATCGTGTGCTGAAAAATGGTGTTAAGCCACACAACAACAACAACAACAACATGTTACTTTCTATTCAGGAGTAGCAATAACAAGATTTACAATACAAATGCTGTGGCAGCCATGCTGGACTTAAGGCTAGCAACATTTCAATTTATGACCAACTGGACATCATAAGAAATCTTCAAGTGAAAACCCACGCCAATATGACTATTTTTTTATTCAGGAGGAGAACAACAAGAGTTGCAAGACAGCTGATGTGATGGCCATATTGGACACCAGATCTGTACCATTTTCATTTAGACCAACTAGACATAAGTTTCAATGCTGATATCACCAACCAATTCAGGAGGAGTACCAATAACAAGATTTTCAGATGGAGGCTGTGGTGGCCAAATTGGAAGTGCAGATGGCACCATTTTCATTTCAGCTCAACAAGACCATGTGATGGACATGTGTGTTTGAAGTTTTATGGCAATCCTAGTAGTTGTGTAGAAGTAGCAATAACAAACTTGTGCTAACTGACTGAAGGACAATGGATGAAAAACCATCCATAAGTTCTTCTGGTCTATGACCTGTACCTAATAAAAACTTCCTCCCCAATTTAAAAACATTAAAATTGCCCCCTCCCTTTACAAAAAAAAAACCTAGAGAGACTGCTACATGCTATCATTAGGGTGGGCTGCCTATACTGAGACCTAACACCATAACCAAGTATACTAGCATATATACACTTGCTTATAAGTAGGGTCAACTATGTAGACCCAGACCTGCCACTGTATAATGAGCCAGCAGATCTGGGTCTATGTAACTTGATAAGGAGTAAGGTTCTGCTCTACAGTTATTTAGGAGTTAATGTTGTTTGTTCTGAGTTTATCATGGTATAAACTGTCAGTTGTCGAATCACACAGCAAATAACACCCAAAGGGCATTATGTAAGCTGTGTGAGTCAGCAACTGATAGTTTATACCAAGACAAACCCAGAAAAAGACAACATTAAACTATTATAATTACAATTCTTTATAACTGTATTAATTCTGTTATTTTTATTTTGTTTTTATTAAAGATATTTCTTATCAGTTGTAGAGCTTTATTTAAATGTATGAATTTTTGTTGAGAGTGTCTGCTACATAGCTGTTTACAGAATAAAGAATTCTTCATTTGTAACCTAATAGCTACGTAAGCATCCAACAAATAATTCTACCAATGGTAATCAATCTAAGGTTTTGAACATTCTACAGCATGGTCTTAATATTTTATATTTATTGGAACCTGTGTTTTTAGTAGAATTCGATATTCAAAGCAAAGGATGTGTTCTTTTGTTGGACATACAAATCTCGTGGATTTGATGATTTCATGAGCTGAATGTGACTTGGCCAAATTGTTATTGTCCAGACACATGACTAACCAATTTTCATTTCTTTAAATCTATTTTCATGTTCATTAACAGTTTAGGCTACCTACAAAGGCTACTTAAAAGTGAAATTAAGACTTGGTAAATGGTTATAGTGATGGGAGGGGCCAATAGTCAAACCAGTCCAAGACATCAACCCTGACAGTTACAACAGGGGAGTAGCGAGAACTATCTCCCACCCACCCCCACTATGTAACTATCAGGGTTGACATCTTACATAGTAAGACTGTGAGTCCAACTGTTATAATGTTAGTCTTTGAGCCCCCCCCCCCTTCCTTCCAATGCAAATTAATTTGTAAGGAGCCGCAGTGAAAGTTCTGTAGCACCAATGTTCTTCTTGGCAGATTGAGTTTCCCAGCTTTTTTCAAATCTTGTCAAAGAAAGGATTATTTATCTTCAGAAAAACTACAAAGATTTGATATCTGATTCTGTAAGATCAATTTATTCAATATAAGCCCACCATTTTTATTTCATGTTAAAGGTATGCAGTGTGTATGCTTTCTGATTCAGTGTTTACATTAGTTACTTTGCACATGACTCTATTTATAGAAGTTAGTATAAAGTAGTTCTCCATACAGTTTATACAGAAATAAATGCAACTGGGCCTAATCACACGATTATATTCTAACCAATGGAAATCTTCCCTACATTTATCAACTGATGCAACTGCAATTATTATATGTACTTCTGAGAGAGTGACCAGGAAAAAGGTCAAGTTGTTCACATTGGCAACATGCACAGTGGAGATAATGTTGGCATGCATATATGCTTTGGTATTTTCACATATATAGTATGTGGTAATTATAAAAACTATGCACTAACTCAAGCAGACAGCTTGTCATAATGGCTGCTCATATGGGCTCAGAAAATGAGCCTGAATTAGTGGAAAAGTACACTAACATTAGCAGTTATTAAATTATGAAAATGAATTTTGACTGAGTAAACAATACCAACAACTGCTATAAATGGATTATAAAACACAAAAAGTATATAAGAAAAAGTTATCTGCTTGTATTGTGTTTATTTTCTACTTTACCTTTGAAGTCAAGGAAGTGAAAATGACAATGCAGATAGCAGTCTTCTCCGAGATACACATCTGAAGGCCAAGTTACACTCATCAATCACACACAAAAATAAATGGAATTAAATGTTATTTTAACAATACCTTAAAAATATGCACGATTTGTTTTTTAATGGATAACCAGTGAAGAAAACCTGCAAAATTGTGTTTCTTTTTAAAAAGCAAACCCTAAGCAAGGTACAAAACTGAAGAGCAGAACCTGATCAGCAGAACAAACAAAATAGACCCTGATCTGATTGCACATTATACAACAGCAGATTGGGATCTACTAGACATCTCATGGTCGTAAAACAATAAAGCCTCTAATGCCAAAGAAACATACACGTGCTTTCTTCGGAAAATGACTTAAATACAAAGGTCTTGAAAAAAAAGTAAGGTCATAAATAATTTTGACTGAGCAGATAACAGTTTGCAATCATAATGTCATGATGTTGTGGGCTTAACACCATTTTTTTAGCACATGATAAACTTCACACAGCAGCCAGTATAACATGTGGAGGAAGAACCCAGAAAAACCCATGGAAGAACAGCCAACCCACAGCAAGCTACTGGCTAGCTTTCTTACATACCCACATATGCCCGAGACTTGAACACATGCGGATGGACACATATGAGACAGCAGTTATCGGTAAAGGTGAGCGCTTTAGACCACTCGGCCACCTGGGACCCCCACAATGTCAGGAGGCTCAAGGACTGTACATGGCAGCTAAGATCACAGCGAACAATGTATAAAATAAAATGCTAATGATTTTTTCAAACATAATTTTTTTTTTTTACTAAAGAATAGATTTCTTTAAAATGTGCCTTTATTCTGACCAACTACTTCCAGTGCTGTCAAATAACATTCCTATCTGCCACTCCCATAAACACATATTGAGAAGACCTTGCATGGTTTGCTACCAACCCTAAAGATGCATCCTGTTGCATGACTTAGTCAAAATGTCAATATGACAGTGGAAATGGGAGTGTGTGTATGTGTGTGTGTCTCTCTCTTTCTCTCTCTGTCTCTCTCTCTCTGTCTCTCTCTCTCTGTCTCTCTCTCTCTCTCTATATATATAAAAATGTATATCATTCCCCACAAATATACCCCAGATTCATGAAAAAGTAGAAAGTCAGTCACTGCAAATTAAATGTGTCGAGAAATTTCACTGCAGGTGCCTTATGGAATCTTCATGCACTTCAAACAGAGATCAGACTACAAGGTACATGTATAAATTTTGTATCAATACAATGTGTATGGATAAATTTGTATCAATTATGTTATGTATTTTTCATTTTCTAGTATTTATTGCTTTATGTGATACTAATTACCTAGCATAATGTATTAAAATTATGCTAATTGTTAGCTCTCCAATATTACAATTAATATTAGTCTTATAATGCATGTACAAATATTATATTTAAACAATCAATGTTACAGTTCATTCATACCTAGGGAACACTTTTTATTCTACATGTAACTTGATTTTTATTATTTTTCCAACTCTAAATTTCTATTTGTTTTTAGAAATCTTTAAATTTTTCTTCCATTATCAAAATGTCATTTTCGTACATGTAGAAAGTAGCACTTCCCTACTATTTAAAAAAGACTAAAAATTAGTGAATTAAAATAATCTGGATATCCTTTATAGAAAGCATAGTTAAGGCATAAATTGCAGTTTGCCATAGAATTGCTTTATCATTTGAAAAGAAATAAATAGAGCCATTAAAAATATATACTATTCCTTTTTTTTAAAAAGAAAGTACTACCTGACCGTTTAAACATCTTTCAATTTTTTCCTATTGAGGTTAATCCACTGAACCGACATGAATCTAGAAGTTTAATGATTCCTTTTACATTTTCATCAAGAAATGGGAATTGATCACAATCCAAATATACATCCAAAGTTATAAAATGCTTATCAACTTATAAAATTTACAACTCCTAGGTACAGTGACACATCAAAGTGCAATTTAGAATTTATGATCTCTGTTTTACAATCTGGATACAGCTGTAAAGCAATGTAAGATGAGTCGTATCTACCCATACAATCTTATGAACATCTCACAGAAAAACTATAAACCCATATATGCCATCACTTGATGCAGATTAGGGTCTGTGTTATGTGCTGTAAATCTTATGTAGACGCATGGACCTTGATCTACCACAGCATTATGCAAGATCTGGATCTATAATGTGTGCAGTTAGGTGTACGAGTTACACGGTTCAATAAAGTACCATTTACAATTTGCAATATTGACCCTGTATACTCATCCTATCCCAGCTGTTGCCATCAAGTCTATATGCTATTCAAGTAAAATCTGATAATAAAATCTATACAGATCTATATAATTTTGACATCAATATAACATTGGATGCTGAATGCAACTGCGATATTGTTGAGGAAAAAACCTGAACATGCTTTTGTAAAATTCTACCCTACATAATAAATACAACTATTTCTAGACTGGCATTAGAATTTCTCCACTTGTCACCAAATTTTACTCTGAAAAATGACGGAATGTTCAACCATCCTGACTCTACCAGAAAAGGACTCCGGCTACTATTCAGCTTGTATCATATATACTCACTTATAAGTCGAGTCAAACTGCAAATAACAAAGATCCTGATCTGCCATAGCATAATGCACCTACAGATCAGGGTCTATTTTGTTTGCTCTATTGATTACTCCTAACAAACTGCACAGACCCGAATCTGCCAGCGTATAATGCGATGGCAGATTTGGGTCTATGCAGTTTGCATTTGGACTTGTCTTCTTAAACAAGTACCGGTATATGTGATATCATTATCCATTATAAAATAGTATTTTCTATTATAATCTCTCTCTTATTCTGAAATTTATTCCATCTGAAACTAATCAAGTTTGATTTATTGCCCAAAAATACATTCTGCATGTTATTTGTTAAGAAATGCAGTCCCTTACATCAATGTACACCTTACACAAATAGATGTTGGAAACTTCAAGTAAAAATATCTGCCAAATGCATCACCAGACCCTCAATTTTCAATCACTTATTCAAGTAACAAAAATACAAAACTAGCAATATGTGTATGAAAAATGTCTCCCATGTGTCATGACAAAGAATAAATTTAGGGACTGTCTTTTAAATTATAATATTTTGATATCAACGGTGTTGCAAGCTTGCCACAGGCTGTGCTTTACATTTCTACAAATGACTTCAAAAGATTTTCCTTCACTTGAGAGATCAAACTTCTTGACTACATGTACACAAATCTAGATTGATATCTTTTAATCCTGTCATTTTCAAACATAAATTCTATGCTGGTGCTAACAATTGCCTAAGACACCATTGGCCCCCCAAAATCCAGGTGACAATTCATTTCAGTTAGAACAGATTCCAACTCCAAATTAATATATCAATATATGACAGATGTGCTGGGGGAGTGGACATGGTGTAAAGTGAAGTCAACACCTTAGAAAAGGACATTACAATGTACTGTTGGTATTAGTATGGTAGTTTATATGAAAATTAACCCAATTATCTTGGGCAGTTCATAGAGTATACAGGTAGAGACAGTAAAATGACTTAGTAACAACTCAAGACAAGCTTATATATTTGCCTTGTCAGCAAGAGATTTGTAAATGTCACATTACACATATGCCCCTTGTTGAACAGTCCTGTAAGTAGACTAACTGAAATTTGTGTGCAGAAACTATTTTTCTACTTTGTGATCATGACCATGGCCTTTGACCTTTTAACCCATAAATCAATTTTTTTTGCTTACAATATTTGCAAGCCACCCCCCAAAGTTTGGTCCATATGCATGAAAGAGAATCAATATTATGGTTTGAAAATCATTTCTTTTCTTTCAGTCAGTGACCTTGACCTTTAACCTTTTAAGCCAAAAATCAATATGCTTTTTCCTTAACCAAAGTTTGGTTGAGATATGTCATGAAGAACTAATGTTATTATGTAGAAACCATTTTTATTCTTTCAATCACAGTGATCGTGCCCCCTTGGCCTTTTGACTCCAAAATTAATGTTGTTCCTCTTTACCCCAATTGCAAGTCATCCCAAAGGTCTGTAAAGACAGATGATGGACAAGCTAAAATATGGTGGGTGGGTGTGTGATTTGGATTTTTAACGTAGCTTTAACAATGTTTCAGTCATATCACTATGTTGTCTGCAGTGTTGCAGTTTATAGTGAACTCTAGCACTGAGGCATCATGCCACAGACATGCAACATCATGTCCCGCCCAGTCACATTATCCTGACACCAGGCCGACCAGTCCCAACACTAACCTCTTAATGCTAAGTGCCTAGCGAGGCAGTTGTTAGTACCATTTATATAAGTCTTTGGTATGACACAGCCGGGTTTGAACCTGTGACCTACCACATTCGGGGCAAATAGTTATGGTGTGAAAACCATTTTGCTTTTCTTTCTTGGTGCCCTAGACCTCTGACCTTTAAACAGTGGAGACTTACTGAGCTGAAACCATTTCTCTTCTTTCACTAATAGTGACCTTCCTCTTTGAGTTTTTGAGACTGAAATCAATAGGTTCTTCCCTACACCAAGTGCAAGCCATTCACAAAATCTGGTAACTCAATATTGAACAGCTTGAGTTACTGTCCAGAAACAAAATTGGTAACAGGCAAATGACAAACAACATTACAACATAATATGTTTCACCTTATGGTGGGCGTATACAAACACTATGACATGTAAAAGTTTCAGGGTGAAAATATTCTATAAGGTAACAAAATCCATTATAAAATATTCCATCTCTCTCTCTCTCAAATGCAGCTGATGCTAAAATATAATGCAGCTTTTGAACCATTACCTCAGAGTCAGATGATTCTACATGATGTACCTTAACCTATGTTTGTGATTTCATTAAAAAGCTCGATATTACCTGTAAACTGATACATACTACAGTATGATTCAAAACTTGACAAGTCCATACCTGATAATAAGCCTACTCCCTACTAACATTTTTTGTAAAATTGTATATCTTTGACCAATTATAAGCTTACCCTCAACCCCACCCACACTTTTCGAAGAAAATTTACACAAGGCCGGTCCACAGGGTTTATCATAGGAGAAAATCTGTGTGCCATAAAATGGGATGATGTGATCGAGTCTGGGAATCATCCACTCCAAGACCGTACTCTGGTTAGGATATTATAATTACCTCTGGCCAAGACATGCCATATCAACATTACTTTATTTTTATTTCATTCAATATGCTAACCTGTAAACTGGTATATATGGTACAAAAAGGTAATGAATTTTGACAGTCATCCCCTCATTACAAGGGTGCGAGCATGCACACACACATGCACACACACACGTGTTGACAATCGTCCTCTCATTCCAAGGGCACACACATGCATTGACAACTGTCCTCACACACACACACACACACACACACACACACACACACACACACACACACACACACACACACACACACACACACACACACACACACACACACACATTGACAATCGTCCTCTCATTCCAAGGCTGCATACACACTCACACACTGACAATCATCCTCTCATTCCAAGGGCTAGCACAGATAGACAGACACACACCTGTAATCAAATCAAGTCCAATAGTTGGCTTCTTGCTTCATACCTTGTACAGATAGGGTTAAATGAAATGACTGCATGCAGAGATTAAATTGCAAATAACATGCTTAAGCCACATAGGATCTGTCTGATAGATTTAATTATTCTTCAGTGTGTACATGCAAGTTATATTAAGGCTGAATGGTCGGTGGGTTTTATCTTTACTTTTTGTAAAGCACTCAGGGACCCTGTCCCAATAAAAAAAATTATAAATCATGCAACATTCTTAATTTGATTAAGTTTTAATCTCAGTAATTGTTTACAATTATCCATCTGTTAAACTATAATTTCTGCAATCCCAAAAATGGACCCCATTCCCAATTACCCCAGAAAAATTCCCAAAAGGTGACCCGTGATAAAACCTAAATGACTTCAGTAAATAATAGAAAAAAAACATGTACATGTTTACACATAATAAAAGCAGACAGATAATTTTGTAAAGAAATGCACTAACATGAAATAAATTTAGAGACAATTCATTTTTGTGTGGGCAAATAGAAGCCCCCCCCAACTATGAAAAAAAAACCACTCTAAGAGAAATAACTCAAACATCAGCAACAGGTTTTGATACTTGTTGTGTCCCCTAGGCAATAACAAATATAATGTACAATCTTGTTATACTTTTTACTTGGTTTTTTTTTTTTTTACTCTTTAAATTCCTTCCAGAACAATAAAGATCATCAGATATGGTCTCAAATAGTTTCAAAAGGAACATTCATGCTGCAGGTTAGAAATAACCCCTCTGTACCTGCATTTTGGAGGCCAATTTATGTGAATGTCCACATATGTCAGAGTAAGGTGAGATTTTTGAACACAAACAATATGATAAAACAAATCATGAATAAATATAATAATTAACATTAAAATGAAGATACTTGGAAGCACAAAAGTACATCCTTTATCGACAGGTGTGATATCTTTATATACATGTAAATTATGGGTATGTACTGAACTAAAAATCACAATGCAATGCTGAATGAAATACTGTAATATATTGATTTAGGAAGAAACAACAGAGTTTTTATTTTAATGAAAATAATTGAGTGCAAGCAGTAATAAAATAATCCAAATGATTGCTGTAACAGAGAAAAAGATCATAAGTGTTAAATGGCTTTGTTAGTACATGCTTTGGACTTAAGCCTGGCTCAATGAGATCTGTATTCTGTACTGCTACCAGAAAGAAAAAATTCAGCAGTGTACCTGGCAAAAATGAAAGTTTATTTACTACGAGTCTAGAGATCACTCTAAAAGTCTTTAAATCCACAAATAAAATCCTAACTTTATGAACATCTTTTCGTATTTTTTTAAAAAGAAAATTTTACTTTTGTTTCATTTCTACATACTGTATTAAATTAAAAACAATCACCGATGTTGATGATAAAGCTACAAATGGATTTTGTGTCAGTTATTACATTTATAACATGTATATAGATAAATGTATTTGTCCAATTTATTCTTGCTAGCAACAGTAATTGCATATAAATGAGTTTACATAAACATCAGTAAGACATCTGCCTTACAACAATTGAAGAAATTAGTTTTGTTATTCTTGCTTTGTTCGATTTGATTGCATCAACTGTGTTCTCTTCAGACAAAAACGATAATATAATTGCTCTACATGTATAATAATTAGTATTTTACCTCCATAATTAATAAATGATGATCACAGTGAGTTCTTTGAAAAATAAATGCTGTTTTTAGCTAGATAAAATATGCTACCAACAATATTTTTTTAAAATCTTGTAAACTTTTCAAACACTAACTTTAGATTTTGCTGACATGCCAATTACTAAAAATTCTATTATTACTTACCATTTGGTATGATTAGTATTGGCTGCTTATCAATGAACTATAAATAAGTGAATAGAGTTATATTCCATATGGAGACAATTTGTGACTAATAACAATACAGAAATATTGCATCATCTAAATATTACAACAGACTGTAATGCAGTGGTTCCCAAAGAGGGCCATGTGATTACCGATAGGGGCACTAATGCTTAATAATGCTTTATATGGGGTAAGGTAGGGGGGCGCTGAGGATAACCTAGGAGGCACTGGCCCGAAGAAGTTTGGGAACCACTGCTGTAATGTATAGCCATGTTTGAAAGTAAAACTTTAAATATTTAGCTTCGACCTAAAAATAATGAACTGAGCATACAATTGATATGCAGACGAAAATTTCACTGTCTATATACACTTTTTGAATAACTATATTTGATGGAAACATATACGTTATATTTGATGGAAACATATACATTATATTTGATGGAAACATATACATTATATTTGATTTTCTTTTGTCATCAAATACTTTTCCACCACTGATCTCTATCTGGTTGCTATGGCAACCATGAACACATCAATTTCACCAACATTTTCGTGCTAGCATTCTGCATGCATATATATGCATCATTGTGTATAATTTCACCCCAATCTGAATATAAATATTAGTTCTCAAGTAGTTTCATGGATTGACCAACAGTGTAACTTCTGAAACAACTCAGCATAGGCAGATGGGGCAGTTGGAAACAAATCAGAATTGGTGATGAAGTGATGACAAAACCAACAAAGCAATGAGGGTCAAGACAGTCTCAGCTGCATCTGATTTGCAAATATTCTAACACAATCTTCACAAAAAATTATTAATATTTTTGATAACAGTACCATTAACAAACTATCACCAAATATTATCCACGGCCACAAACATGACCGACACACAAGTGATACCTATGATGAACATGGTAACACAGATGAGACAAAATTGTGGTCCATACGTGTTACCTTTACCAGTATCTGTTGAGGCAGGTTTCACTATACATGCATTATCTCATTCCTATTTAGAAGAGTTCAAATACTTTTTAATTTTAGCTTGCATCCAGACACCTGGCAGACCCAGTACGTCTATTATGTTATCTGTGTGACTGTTGCTGCCACTGAATGCATGCAAAAACATGTTCACCTGTGACTCCAGAAATGTTTATCCATACATCATACACTGAGCTTTGATGTTGTTGCTGTTTTCTGTTTAATGCTATTTCTCAGCATAAGATAGAATATGTAACATATATATGGTGGCCAGTATAATCAGTGGAGGAAGAAATGTGGAAAATCCAGGTAAGAACCACTGATATATGGGAAACTACTAGCAAACTTTCTCACATACCCACATTGGCCGAGCTCAAGACACAAACCTACACAGAGATGAGATGTCAGTGATCAGTAAAGGCAAGAACTTTAGACCACTTGGCCATCCAGGGATAACACTGAGCTTTAAACTGATTGGGAAAAATGAAGCATGATAACAACAGCATGACAATGTCAACATTAAATTTAATTTTAATGGAAACAAATGAAATTATACATTCAAAGTTAAATAAAATATGAAAAAAGACCTTTCATAACAATAAAACAAAACATTTAGAGAGCATGTAGTACTTAAGGGGGTGTTCACCAGTTATTATGTACTTTTGAGAGAGCAACGTATGTAAGGTGAAGCTGTTTGCATTTAAAACATGCACAGTGGAGAGAATGTTGGCATACCTCTATGCTACTTTGATGTAATGTGGCTGACATTTCTTAGGATATTGTACTTTTGGAAATTGTAAATGATCTTAGCACACTGCTAACTAAAATGACCGCTCCCTTGTGCTCCAAAAATCAGCCTGAATTTGTCTAAAGTACACTATCCTTAGCAGCTATTAAAATAGGGAAAATGAATTTTGCCAGACTAGACAATACCAGCTTCTGAAAGTGCAATGAATGAATTACCAAATATATAAAATGTAAAAAAAAGTTATCAGCTCTGTTTTTTACAATTCACCTCTGAAGTTCAGGAAGTGAAAATGACCAAGTGGAGCTAGCACTTTTCTGAAAGGTACACATCTGGAGTAAGGCCAAGCTGTATACTCTATAACCCATATTACACCCATCAGTCATACACCAAAATGAAGGGAATTAAAGGTTCTTTTAACAATACTAAGATATACAAGGTCTTTTTAAAATAGCCAGTATAACTAGTGAGGAAACTCGGGGGAATTCTTTTTCTTTAAAATTCTAACCCTATGCAAAATACGAAACTGTAGAGCGCCACCTTAAAACAAACATAAATATGTATGCAATTATTTTTCTTATTTTCATATTATTCTGTATGATGTTCTGAATAAAATGGTACCTTAACATTGATTTTATGCATGAAAATAATCTAATTATGCTTATTTTGCTCTTGCTTATATAATTTGCCATGAGGCATATTTGTGTGAGTAGTGACCTTAATTATGGGGAAATTAGAAGTCTTAGAATACAGGAATAAAGTCAACTTAAATTTAAAACTGTTGCATTAAGTAAAAGAAATATATAATAAAAATGTTTCTTTTCATTTATTTGCAATGAAATTAAAAAATAAATGATGACAAAGCAAATTTGCTTTCTTCCATATTAAACAATAAGCTAATATTTTACCCTTTGACCTTTGACTTTTATGAACCTCACCTGTCCCATCCCTTTTCAAACTGCAAAATTTATTGTTGACATCTCAGGAATAATTCTGGCTAGTTTCATGTTCCTGTCTTTCAGAATAACACTGGTTGCTATGTTGACAAAATGCAATGCGCATTTTTAAAATACCTCACTTTTTATCATAAAGAGGGGGGGCTGCACCTGTTTGAGACTGACACTAATAAATACTGTTCTGAGGGGGGAAAAACAGGATAATTATTCAAAAGGACTGTTTTGATGCTTGCGACTTAAATATTTCAACCATACAATCAAAATTAAATCATACAATAATAATACCTATGTGCTCTTTAAGGGGCGCTCACCAGTTATTATGTACTTTTGCGAGAGTGACGTATGTAAGGTGAAGCTGTTTGCATTTAAAGCATGCACAGTGGAGAGAATGTTGGCATACCTCTATGCTACTTTGATGTAATGTGGCTGACATTTCTTTGGATATTGTACTTTTGGAAATTGTAAATGATCTTAGCACACTGCTAACTAATATGACTGCTCCCTTGTGCTCCAAAAATCAGCCTGAATTTGTCTAAAGTACACTATCCTTAGCAGCTATTAAAATAGGGAAAATGAATTTTGCCAGACTAGACAATACCAGCTTCTGAAAGTGCAATGAATGAATTACCAAATATATAAAACGTAAAAAAAAAGTTATCAGCTCGTTTTTTAACAATTCACTTCTGAAGTTCAGGAAGTGAAAATGGCCAAGTGGAGCTGGCACTTTTTTGAAAGGTGCACATCTGGAGTAAGGCCAAGCTGTATACTCTATAACCCATATTACACCCATAATCATACACCAAAATGAAGGGAATTAAAGGTTCTTTGAACAATACCTAAGATATACAAGGTCTTTTTTAAATAGCCAATATAACTAGTAAGGAAACCCGGGGGAATTCTTTTTCTTTAAAATTCTAACCCTATGCAAAATGCAAAACTGTAGAGAGCCACCTAGGTCATTATTCTTTGCATGAAGAGTACCCAAGGGAAATAAATCATGGCAAAATAAATTTATTTAGAATTCCTTATAATAACCAATATGGTAGATGGGTCAGAATAATCTCAATCCATCCACAAAAATGAGATATGTAAAGTCTATTTTTAATTTGAATTTATGTCAGCTTGCAAGGCAAGAAATGCTCATGAGTGGCATCTTCTTCTACAAAATTCCAGTAGAGAAATCATTTTTTGATAAATCGTTTTTGTCTTATGAATGGTGAGAGACCAGTATCGTTTTTTTGGTGGCAATAACAACAGTTGTGTCATCAGTAATATCAAGATTCTATGTTCAAGTTTTTAAAGTCATTTCTTTAATAAATTCTGAAACCATTTAGTGAACAAGCCATTTGTCAAAAAGGACTGAATACGATGTGCATGAAGAACTTAATGCCATCCTCAATATGTACACCTCAGTAAAGTAAGGGGACAAACTGCTGCTATATATTCAACTGAAACTATGAAACAATATTACAATGTGCCAAACTCTGTACCTGATAATGCTAAAATGTCCCCCCTTACCTGCATAAGCAGAGGATTGTCATGATAAATCTGTTCACAGACACTGCATTCCATACAATATATACTTGTTTAGAAGTTGGATCCAACTGCAAACTGCATAGACATCATCTCCTGTTGCATAATGTGTACCAGATCTAGGTCTATGCTGTTTGTTAGGACTTATGAACTGACAAAACACAGACCCTGATCTACTGGCAAGTTATGCAAAGGCAGATCAAAGTCTATGTTGTTTGCAGCAGAACCAAACTTACAAGGAAGTATACACAGTATCTTGATGAAACACTGCAGTGTTATCATAATCAGGCCAGTAGTAACAGCTAACATAAACATTTACAAGAATGTGATGGAAAGTGGCCAAGTTTATTAAATATTTTTACATTAATGTAAAGAGTGATTCATAAACTTGGCCCTATTAAACACAAGTAAACAGAGCTAAATGTTATGTCTGCTTGACAGTAATAAAAAGTACATGCATGTAAAATCAGTTGATCATTCTCAAGAGGGGACCCATCCTGAGCTCTTGTCACAAATGTTATCACCCTTATTGCACTATACATGCAAGACATGAGCCTCTATAAAGCAGTCACCTTTCTAACGCAAGTCACCTTTGTCCTATTAAAGAAATGTTCTCTGAATCTTGATTGTATTCTAATAAAAAACAATATTTTCTGGCTCAAAGGAAAATTCCAGCTCCCCTTCCACCTTTCTGTAAATTAAAATGGTAAATTCTTTAATCTGAACGGACATGCAAATTTAGTGGAATCTTTCACTTGAAGCACCGATAAAAAAGCCTAAACTCCTGACTTGAGTTGCTCTTCAGGGACTTCCATTCTAAAATTTCATGAGTTACAGTCACCTGATAACTTTCAAAACATTTCTTGCTATGTTTTGCATTAGCAAGACCAATTGTCATATCCCCAGGACCCTAATTTATTTTAAAATAGAGTTGACAACAACTTCAGAGGACCCTTTAATTTATTAACCTAGAGAAAACCCTGGATTAATACAGATAATTACAACTGTGGTTTGAGAACATTTAATCAATTTATCAAATCTACCGGCAATTTATCTGACATCTGAAGCACTTGTGCAGTGTTATTTACATTATGACTTTTAAGACATCATGACAGTCTAGGGTCTATTCTAGGATGTGTAACTATATGATTCACATTTATTTTTAAAAAATTACAAAAAATCATCAGCATACATGCAATTTGTGTGTTATACTATCCCTCCTATATTCAGAAAATTGCACCCTTTTTCAAATGGGGATTGGGTAGCCCCCCCCCCCTCCAAGTTCAATTCTACAATAGTCCCTAGACAGTTATTACCCTGGCTGTTATGTGGGAAGTGTATTGTAATTGCTCCTCTATATGTGTGGGTGGGTGGGTCAGTGGGTGGGTGTGAAGAATATAACCATTTGATTCCTCTGGAAATTAACAGTTAACATATGAATTTTAATGAAGAGAAGAATTATTAAATTATATTTGGTGCAGCAGTTTGTCAACAATTTCTTGAATTATCAGAACGAACAAGTATAAATTGCTTGCACCCCCTATCAGCACCTCTTTGGTCATGTCAACAGTATCCCCTATACAGAGCAACACCCCTTTGGCCATGTCAACACAACCCTTCTATACATGTCAGAACCCCATTAGCCATGTAAATAGTATAAAATTTCCATTTTACATAAGAAAGTGCCTGTAGGCTATGAGTCTATGGCATTTTTTTAAATCTGGATTTTACATTTAAAGGATCAAGACCACACATACATTAGGTCATTCCCCCCCCCCACTTTATTCTGGAATACATATCAGAAATAACATTAGGCAGTGTGTCCACATCTGAGACTGCTTTTTCAGTCATTTATGATGCAATATTTCTGCCACTGAAAGCTTACAATGTTTACTTAATAGCCCAGTTAAAATCTGAGTGGACACATGTCTTGCGTGAGCCTGAAGGCCACTCATAATTTATTTACTAGTTTTGTATATAGCTAATGACTGAACGAGATCTCACCCACCCCGCCACCCCACCCCCCGGTTGGACTGGTTCACATTAGAATGTATCTATCTTGGTGGTTCATAAAGAAAACCCTGAAAACTATTTGGCTGCCAATAAAGTTGCACTAGCAATGAAAAAATGCAATCCTAAACTCTGTGTTCGAAAAATATCCATCATTAGTAGAGTGAAAGGTTCAGTGGTTAATATACTGAACCGTGAATGTCTACTTCCAATGATGAATATACTGTGATTTCCAGCCTGCCAAATAGAAACCCCATAATTAAAGAATGAAATGTTTGTATGGACCCAGAAAATCTGGAAATGGACCCATCAATTTGTCAGGAAATATAGATTTAATGGTTCCAAATTTTTGCTGAACAAGTGCTAAAAATAAAAATCATGAATGCCATTCCTGCCTATATGTATTCTCAGCAAACGATGAACACTGAATTGTTGGCTTTCAATTACATTTGTTCGAGTGTTTTAATTTTTAAAAATGAATCATTTTAACAGTCCTATCTATCTACTGACTCAATATAATTAAAACAATGATACATCTGTATCGTTTATTCATAAGTTAGTACATGCATTAGTAGTACTTACCTGGAAATAGTTCTAGCATGTACTTGTTGTAAAACTGTAGTGCAAATGGCACATAATATGCCTGTCTAATGCCCGTTTCCCTACTAAAACATTCTAATGACCTTGACCTATAACCCAGGGACTTGACTACTGTATGAAGAGTGTATCTGGGTATAGTTTCATCAAAGTAGGCCATTGATTTATATTATCCTTTACTGTGACCTTGGCTTTTGGGTAAGAGGTAGGACTGAATATGCGAGACGAAGTTAAGATACAGGATAAAGTTTCATTAAATATCATTCACCATTTTAAAGTTATACCCATACATAGTCCGAACCCTGGCTAAGTCATACCAAAGACTTATCAAAATGGTATTAACAGCTGCCTCGCTAGGTGCTCAGCATTAAGAGGTCAGTGTTAGGACTGGTCGGTGGATAATTTGACTGGGTGGAACATCATGCTACATGTCTGCGGCAAGATGCCCCAGTACTAGAAGATATCACTATAAACTGCCACACTGCAGACATCGTAGCGATATGACTGAAATTTTTTAAAGCTACGTTAAAAATCCAAATCACACACATACACACACTCATCAATTACACTTATGACAAGTACGCAATTCACAAAATATTATTTTCCCTGGATCTGATCTTGATTTTTGAGGAAGGAGGCATGGCACAACCACTTTGTCTATGCATGATATATGCCTTTGAGGAAGAAGGCATGGCACAGCCACTTTGTCTATGCATGACAGATAACTATCAAAAGTTTCATTACAGTATCCTCAGTTCTTTAAAATGTTATACTCCAGACAAAGATATAAGACCAAGAATAGCCTATTCCTTGCCATGACTTTGACCTTGACGCAGGGGTATGGCTAATAGAGCTGGGTACCATGAAAAAATTTGTATTGAGGTATACTGCAATATTTCTGAACATGGCACGATATGTACCATGGTAAACTGCAGTTATATTATGCATCAGCAACTTAACATTCTGGGGTAGAGGTTGGACACTTCTTTTTAATGTTCTGTCTGTCAATATCTGAAAAAATATCTACTTCAGATTTATACCAATATACCACCATATTAAATCCATTATATTATTCTTTTAAAAAATTAATTATCTTGTGATTAAAGAAAATAAAGTATCTCAGCTCAACTCAGCTCACATACCCCCCACTCCGAAAATAAAGTGGTCAGGACCTTAATTATTACACAAATTGTAATTCTAAAAAGTGCAACTAAAGTGGAATGATTCAGCTTCCAATAAAGCTGACACTCTGTGCAAGGCAACATGTTTACATTAAAGAGCATGTTGATAAAAATAGGAATTACTGACATTGAAGCCTACTATTTATTTACTAGCTACACTGTTGACATAATAGGCAGGGAAACTTCAAGTGGGTTGTCAACACCAGAGAAAGATATCTATCAGTAAGTTCCAGTAAATACAAAACATGCTCAACAAACAAGAGAATATTTTAGTGGACTAAAGAAATTAAGCAAACAGAAAACAGAAAACAACTGCTGTCCTGAAAATCTAAGGATGATTCACAGTTTTACAGAGGAATATATGTACTTAACACATTAACATACTTTGGTAAATAAATTTTTAAAAATGACCATTGTTCTTTTTAAATCTTTAACGTTTCCAAAATCTGGATTAGGCCCAAATATCCTTCACAACATCCCATTTGGCCTCTAAGCCGAAATATGTGATATGTGTGAAATATGTGATTAAAGGATCATAAATATAACTGTAATTGTAATATTCAAAAATAATTTGATACAAATACAACTGTTTGGTAAAAAAAAAAGACAATAATAATTCTTTTAATTAATTTGTCATGATAAATGAAAATATGCTGTTAATACCATTTAATTTGTAACAAGATTATTGGGAATTTCCATATATTCCTTAATATCAGAAACTACCAAATACCGGTACAGTGAAAAAGTACCTTAGTGAAAACCACCACCAAAACCAGTGTACCGATAATACTGTGCACCACTATTGGCTATAGTATACAGCACAATTTAGTCATCCTTGGGCAAAGTTTCATGAAAATTTCTCAAATCAATGAAGTTATAGACCAGACATACAAAATGTTAATGGGTGGACAGATAATGCCATAACATTATAAGCCCAACATGAAGTGGGTCTATAATGACTGACTTCAGTTAAAATCATGATAAAACCAGTAACTAATATACAGTGTAACTATAAACTGTTGTACATTTCTAAGCTACCTACCTTCATCAACTCTCTCCACTTGGTACACAGTTGCTGTTAAGTCCTCCCAGTTAAAACTCCAGGACATGATGTCTTGTGTGGTATGATCAACACATTCGGAATTTAATCCCAAAAAATTAAATTATCCTGACAGACTGCAAATATCAAGTTTCCATTTTCAGTCTAGGTAAACTGTATATAAACTTAAATCTGCATGCCTTTCAAATTGTCTAAAATGACAACTGCATCATTTTTAAAGCTTCAATTAAGACAGCTCATTAAATATTATTTTTGATGACAAAAAATGTTTTTAAGGCTAAATATTGGAGAATGTTGCGTATATGGAATTAAACAAAATTAAATACTCAAAGCAAAACTATCCATACTGGTATGAGGTATACAAATACAACATAACAACATGATGAATCAGCCGTATACACAAACATCATTTTAGTACATTTTCTCCACACATGCTCTAACTGTTGGAACAGAAATTTGGCAATTTCACCATGTCTGCTTCTTTACAAACTGATAAATCTGAAGAACATTTTGCCTGATGAGTTTGATGATTATGCTCTCTTGATGGGTCTGTATGCAATCCTGAAAATCTGTCATATCTATTTGAGAATCTAAAAAACCCTTGGCAAGTATTTACTTAGCACTCAAATTACCTATTACAATGCCTTGTTGAGTATTTCCACTAACGTTACAGCTTGCAATTAATAAGCGTGTGATTAAAACGATTGAGTTATTTTCCCTTTACCTGATGCTCCCATTTTCCTCTACGGAAACCAGTTGTATACTCAATTCTGACACTACAAAACATGTGACCTTGTTGGTGATGCA
The DNA here is from genome assembly GCA_016617855.1 of Megalonaias nervosa. Lineage (NCBI taxonomy): Eukaryota > Metazoa > Mollusca > Bivalvia > Unionida > Unionidae > Megalonaias > Megalonaias nervosa. Next base: position 108,742 of record JAECUM010092854.1, on the reverse strand, counting down.
GATTTCTAGAGAAAGTACTATCGTAATAAAGTGAGGCTTGCCTCAGCTCCTGGTAGGTAATATCTGGAACAAATATCAGTCAAAACCAGACCTATATTCCCTGCAAATGATGAAAAATGACTATTCCAAATGATTCAGGTGTAACAGTAAACTTCATAATGAAATCTCCCTTCATAACTCTTGTGTAATAACTATGTTTCAAGACCCAAGTTTTCCTACACCAAGCTAATCCCTGAAAATTCTTCATACAATTTCCATGAAAAGTCCCTCCACTTTAAAGAAATCGTGTGACCTCCCTGACTATTCTAACCAATTATGACAGAATTTTGTCCTTACACTTCAAGGAATTTTTCCATGAACATCTTAATATCCTCCTGGATCACTAAAATGAGCAACTATTTGTCAGTAATAGAAAGAAAGTTAATAACTGACCTATACATTGCAGAGCTGACAGTATCAAGGTACAGTGTTCAAATTTTATCACACACCTACACTGTACCATATATGTATATGATCAAGTGCCAATGAGTTTTTATACAATGTATATACATGAGCGCACACACACACACACACACACACACACACACCAATGCAGTTGACCTACCCTGGGGAAAAACACTTCAATCAAATTGTCATGCTTTTCTTTTCATATTCTGTATATACCTGCTTATAAATCTGATCCAACTGCGAACTGCATCGACCCAGATCTGCCACAGCAAAAAGCACTGACAGATCTGGGTCTATGCAGTTAGGTGTAATCACTAGAACAAACACATGCACTGGCACATCAAGGTCTATGTTGTTTGCAGTTGGACTTGACTGACACCAGAGTATATATGGTACATATATGAACATAAAACAATTAGGTGCACTACACATGTACAAACTTAAAAAATACAAGGGTGACAAACTGATCAGACAATGGGTACGACTTTTATCTGGGGAAGTCAGGTACTCCGAATGAGAGCCAGGATTGGTTAAAAGTAACCAGTGAATTTAAATGTGATATTCCTGCAAAAATCAGGATGGTTTAATGTCACACTGTCAATACCAGTGACACTGGCACAGATGACTGCGCATTTAAATGACATTTTAAAGCTCAAACATTTAGGAGAATGCTTTTTCAGAAGTTAGACCCAAATGCTAAACAGCTTTATTTTAGAAAGGAAAATTATGATTTCTAAATAAAATGTAATGAACTTATATTATCCTTTGTACATGTAATTAGAGTTATTAAAACCAACATCTCACAAACAGCAGAAAATAGTCCACTAGCTTGTGTCAAATGTAGAAATGGAAAGATAAAGAACAGAAGAGAGAAAGAATGAATAAGTAAATTCCTGTCACTAAACGAATCATGCTTTTTGATGAAAGTAGGGGAGTGTGTTTTGTGGAAGAAAGGAACAGGTGACAATGGTAATAGAGTAAACAAGTTCAGGTACATTTATAATAAACGACACTACTCTCTACTAATGACTTACAACACTAACAGTGGAACGTGTGTGTGTGTGTGTGTGTGTGTGTGTGTGTGTGTGTGTGTGTGTGTGTGTGTGTGTGTGTGTGTGTGTGTGTGTGTTAGAATTTAATGGTACATCAGCACATTAATGACTATATGGTACCAATTCAAAGAAAAGTTGTAAATATGCTAAAAATGAAGAAACATAAAAAACTTCAGGGAGATAAACACATAAAAGTAAATATATTTATTATTGTAAACATGATGTACTACTGTAACAGACCAAATTTGTAGGTCGATATCTGTTTGGTTATTGTTAATCTCTGTAGGCAACATTTAGCTAGACACATGTACGATTAACTAGATTTATGGGGAATGGCCGCCATTGAAAAGCCATAATGTATGGATTGGTTCAGCCAAAGTCAGGAGTTATCGATATATAATTAAGGGCTTAGTTTGTTTAAACTTACCAGAACCGAGTTCAATTCCTGGTTTGTATGGAAGCTGACAGTTGGGACATTGACCAGAAAACAGTTGGTAGCCATTTGTTGTCAGACGTAGCACATTGTTTTGATGTTAGTGAGGCGGGAATTTTATGTCATTCTGATTGGTTACGCTGTGGAAGGGGGCATGGGTTCACACGAAAAACTATCAGTTTAAATGTGCAGTAGTGGAATTTGCAACTCAGTCTGCACTTTTCTACAAGAGAAAAAAACAAGAATAGAGGGCTCCGAGAAATTTAATGAGTAAATCTCTCGTAAAAAATCATCCACGGGGGAAACGATTGTCTGGAGAATTGACAGACACCAAAAGCTTGAAACACAGGGTGAGATAGTTTCTGGAAGAGACACGTTTTACAACCCAAACAGAGTTGAAAGCCAAAAAGGGAAAAATACGAGATACCAAGAATTTTGGAAAGAGGGAAGTAGAACGAAAAGGACTTACCGGCGCAAAGGAACCAGAAGTACAGTCTGAGTGGACCTTTCGGACGGAACCGAACACCAGGTTATGAATCGATGCAAGGCAGTGTTATTCGATTTCTCACTCGGTTAAATGATGATTTGATTCTATCGTAAACAGAATCGGCTATTTTTATAATCTTATTTGCATTTTGAAATTCCTTAATTAGTTTGATTCAAAAAAGAAAGAAGTGTATCTTTCGAATTGTAACGTTTATATCATTTGCTTGTGATATTTTATTGTTTTCGGAATTTCATTAAATTTTGTCTTTATTTGTAACGGGGTTATTCTGTTCTATATATTAGCTCAGATTATCTATTTATTCCACCCATAAGTCATACTTTGTATTGACCTTGCTCGATACTGGGCAAATTTCACCGTTGGCAATCACCTCTAGATACAAAAGCCAAAACCAGTAAACCTGCCATAAATAAGTTGAGGAGGGGTTTACCACAACTACAAAATAATGAGATAAAAGGTAATAATGTTATAATTCTGTCAAATGTATTTAAAAAATATAATGGCAAAATACAAATAATTCTTAACATATAAGGTCAAATTTATCAATTATATAAACTGCATTTCCTCAAAAAGGCTAAGATATTCTTGGGATGTACATCATCAATATCACTGGAACCCATGTGAGATCTCATCAATATAAAGCTGCATTCAAGATGGTGGTTCAACAGTTAGTGGTGTGTGTGTGTGTGTGTGTGTGTTTTGGATTTTTAACATATCTTTAACAATTCTGCAATCATATCGCTACGATGTCTGCAGTGTGGCAGTTTATAGTGATGTCTAGCACTGGGGCATCATACACACAGCATGATGTCCCACCCAGTCACACTATTCTGACACTGAGGAAGATCAGTCCTAATACTAACCTCTTAATGTTCTACACCAAGCGAGGCAGGTGTGAGTACCACTTTTATAAATCTCTGGTATGATTCAGCTGGGGTTTGAACCCATGACCTTCTGCATCCAAGGCGAATGCTCTAACCACTAGGCCACCGGAGCAGGCCACCGGAGCAGTAACAGTCATTGATCATAACACCATTACATAAAAATACAGGAAGCAGATAATCAAATTCCGCTACAATTACATCAATACAAAGTTGCCTATAAACCTATCTTGAAATCCAAAAATAATAATGGGAATAATTGTGTGAGGAAAAAACATGTTGGGAAAAAATGTTTGTGGGTTGAACAATAAGGGGACACAACTCTGCAAACTGAAATAAGCCAAGGTGTAATCAACATGAAGTTACATACCATGGAAGTTTGAAATAAGCCAAGGTGTCATCAACATGAAGCTACATACTATGGAAGTTATCATACAGAATAGAAAGTTGGTGACATGACAATCAGATGCGAAAATTCTCCTAAAAGATGATGTTAAATGCTGAATACCTATGCACCCATGTATTGACTTCACACAGATTTTTCCATTGCTCAGCATGTCGGCCTAAGTGGAAATCAACTACTGCTGCAAAAAAATCAACTGGTGCTCCCAATCAAATAAAAATAATAACTTCAGAAAATTTAACTGGTCCTGCAGGCCTGTGGCTGTCAGTATTAAATGACCCATCTCAAAATCCACTGAACACAGGTTAGTGGGTCAGCAGCTAAACTGACATCATTGTTCTTACATAACACTCACAATCAAACACAGCTGAGGTGGGGGGGAATCTAACAATGCTAAATAATGCAGAATGCTGACAAATAAAGTCATTGTATCTCATCATTATCAAACTGCATACCAAATTCAATTGAAATCCAATTACAACCCAAGCTATTGTACAGAAATGAAAGTGAACTGATTGACAAATGGGCAGTAAAAGTAGTTCATTGAAAGAGTGTCAGACTCTTTATCAAAGTGTCCCAAGTCCCATTCGCAAGTATCTTTCAGTTGATACCACTAAAACACTTGTGTGTTCCTTAGTACTTTCAAGACTGGACTATTGTAACTGAAATCTGTCTGGTTCGTCTCAATATCTACTCCAAAAACTTCAAAAAGTTCAAAACACAGCTTCTCGGATCATCCTTAGAGTACCACGATCAGAGCACGCCTCTCCCCTGTTCCCTACCCTACACTGGCTATCCATACGATCCAGAATTAAACACAAAATTTGCTCTCTGTGCTACGTTTCACTGACAGGCTCCAGTCCAACATACCTATCTGACCTCACCCATGTGTACACACCTGCAAGATACTTACGCTCCTCTTCTGACACTCATATTCTCATTATTCCCACTATGAAAATGAAATCATATGGACAAAACTCTTTTGCATACCAGAGCCCAGCAATGTGGAACGAATTGCCCACTGCACTTAGACACAAAGACACAGTGATCTCATTCAAGAGCGCTCTTAAAACTCACCTATTTCAACTGCAAGAACTGACTTAAAGACCTAATAATGTATCCTTATAATGTATCCTTACCTTAAATATTTAGAGCATGTTTTCTGTTTCTAATTTCGTGGTGTTTGTTTTTATTTTTGTAATCATATGATTATATATGTTTTTTTAAGTGTTGTCAAATTTTGTAAAGCGCTTCGAGCTTCTAAAGATTAGGCACTATACAAAGTCCTCATTATTATTATTATTATTATTATTAATATACCCATCCAGGCCAGCCTGAGTAAGCTGCCTTGCTGTGTCCCTGGAAAAGACAACCTGCTCTTTTCCCTCAACATGATATTGCCAATAATGTGTCAAAAGTGCTATTAAAAAACAACAACCACATAACCAATAACCAAGGGTTATAACTTTCTTAATAATAAAACTATATTTGTATAAGATACCTCAATTAGGAGCAAACAACTAATCTCCCTTGATGGGCCTTTACTATATAGAAATTTTACAAAGTATAATCACTCATATATGAAGGCTAAGTGTATATGTGTATCATCACTCCCTTTCTTTCTCCCTGACAAAATATATAACTAAGACACCCAGCGAGACCTTACTAAATTATATTAGGGAAGCTGATATCATTTGCAATGCTGTGAGGAATGAACTATAAACACATCAATAAGTACATTACAAAAATACGTTAGCAAAGCAGATATAATTCACAATGCTGTGTTGATTGAACTAAAAATGCACGTATAGAGATATTACAAAAATTACATTATGAAAGCTGATATTTTTTGCAATGCTGCTTTGGAATGAACTATAAACACACCTATGGAGACATTACCAAAATACATCAGGAAATAGATATTATTCGCAATGCTGTGTGGAATGAACTATAAACACACCTATGGAGACATTACCAAAATACATCAGGAAATAGATATTATTTGCAATGCTGTGTGGAATGAACTATAAACACACCTATGGAGACATTACCAAAATACATCAGGAAATAGATATTATTATCAATGCTGTGTGGAATGAACTATAAACACACCTATGGAGACATTACTAAAATACATTAGGAAATAGATATTATTCGCAATGCTGTGTGGAATGAACTATAAACACACCTATGGAGACATTACTAAAATACATTAGGAAATAGATATTATTCGCAATGCTGTGTGGAATGAACTATAAACACACATATGGAGACATTACTAAATACATTAGGAAATAGATATTATTTGCAATACTGTGTGGAATGAACCATAAACACACCTATGGAGACATTACTAAAATACATTAGGAAATAGATATTATTTGCAATGCTGTGTGGAATGAACTATAAACACACCTATGGAGACATTACTAAAATACATTAGGAAATAGATATTATTCGCAATGCTGTGTGGAATGAACTATAAACACACCTATGGAGACATTACTAAAATACATTAGGAAATAGATATTATTCGCAATGCTGTGTGGAATGAACTATAAACACACCTATGGAGACATTACTAAAATACATTAGGAAATAGATATTATTCGCAATGCTGTGTGGAATGAACTATAAACACACCTATGGAGACATTACTAAATACATTAGGAAATAGATATTATTTGCAATGCTGTGTGGAATGAACCATAAACACACCTATGGAGACATTACTAAAATACATTAGGAAATAGATATTATTTGCAATGCTGTGTGGAATGAACTATAAACACACCTATGGAGACATTACTAAAATACATTAGGAAATAGATATTATTCGCAATGCGGTGTGGAATGAACTATAAACACACCTATGGAGACATTACTAAAATAGATCAGGAAAATTGAAGGATATTACTACATGTATAAATTATTATAATTTCATCCAACTTGGAAAATGTAGAAATGGAAAGGTGGGGGGCTGTTTGATTTTCTTTGCAATGCGGATCCAAACAAAGTTGGTCTGAGTACTAGCAACTCTTCTGACAAGTAAATAGTTTCTTGGGTGGGTGGCAAGTAAAACTAATTTACTTACTACTTACCTGTCACTATTGTGAAGCTATTTCTTTTTTGAGCCAAAATTCCTCATCCAATTCATGCAAATACATCCTCCCACAAAGTGCAGAATTGTCAATAAGACACGGTCCACTCGTGCACCTCACAAGCCCATATACATTACAGTCAAAAGCAGAGACCATCGGTCTCAATGAAGAGAGAGAATCAGACCACTCGTGATGTTGCTGGGTGTCATGTTTGCTAAGCCCCAGCTATCAAGTTATGTATAAGTTGGGATAATACTGCCGCCATGTGTTTGATGTCCAAAGATTGCAGCAGGCTAATGTTAATCTCTTATGCAAGGTTACTGTGACCTGCCGGAAATTGGAGTTGGTGTAGGCGACCGCTCGCATCATTTGACAAAGGCTTGTAGTATTCACATCTAGGTGTTAAGAGATAAGGTTAGGATCACAGGGAAGCAGTGGGGAGCGGGGCATGTTCTCATCCTTCCCCACATTGACAGACAGCGAGAAGAACATTGTCCCCTAAGTTTGATTGGATTGGTTCACAGCGATATCCAATCGGAATTGAGACAGAGGGTGAGATTACAATTTAGATCCGAATTATAACTTCAAACTCATAACCAGAAAGTTGGTTCTCCTGGGAAGATTGCTGAGCAAATAGGATTACTCCAAGAAAGCCACTCGTAATTTGTTGGTAAAACTTAGAAACAGATTCTAAGGAAAGACAAAGCTTCGAAAGGGTCACTAAGTTATTTGCTTGATTTTTGCAGAATATTAACGGCATCATAATTGTAATTATTTGTAGTAGGTATGCTTAATTACTAGCATCATTTAGTATATAGAACTACCTTTGTAGTGCTTCATTTATATGCATATTTGAAAAAATGGGCTTGAGTATTACATAGAGAATTATGTAGATTGTTAGCTTGTGGTCAGAATTAATTTTATAATTTGCTATTAGGTTACTTCGTAGTAAACCAGTGCATTTATTAATGCGTTATGTTAGAATGTACATATGTTTGAATTGTGAATTTGGAAAATGGTTGAAGTATGTAAGATTAGTTACTATGGACGTATGCATACATGGATATTTGAATATTTGTGTACTTTGTATGAGTGTAAGGTAAAGAAATGCGTCTGATTATTGTGATATTGTTTAGTATAACAGGATTAGGAATATGTACTGATGTGATGCAATTTATTGATGTATATATATAAGAAGTAATTGATACTGTGCTGTATTATGACATTGTTTTACCATACAAAAATGTATGAGTATTTCAATGTGAATGAATGCGTGACCTAAGAAATTCAATAGCCGTTATCTGATGATAGGCTGGGTGTAGTGTGAGATGAGAGAGCCAACGAAAAATATTGTACCGTCCTTGTGTTTTTACAGGAAGCTTTAAGGGGACAGAAATTCCGGTTCAGTTGAGTCCTGATCCAAGAGGGGAGACAGAAGTGAGACTAGCGAACAGTCGGAGTCGACAAAGTCTAGTCGGTGGAGAGAAGGTGATAGAAGGTGGAGGTGGAGGAAAACAAGTCTGGAGGAGAAAGTGTAGGAGGAGGAGGAGTATAGAAAAGTCAAGGAGGAGGAAAAGGAGTATAGAGAAGTCGAGGAGGAGAAGGAATTTGGAGAAAGTCAGGGAGGAAGAGGAGAAGGAATTGGGAGAAGTAGGAGAGAAGAATACACAGATGAGTAGAATACAGGACGGGTGGAAATCTATTTCACACTACTAATCAAGCGATGCAATAGGCTATTAAAGGGTCGAGCAGAAGGAGTGTACTTGGGAAATTTGAATTTGACTATTGAATTGTTATTAAATTATTATTCATTGAATTTCACCCTTTTTGTATATTTAACCATTTAACCGTCAGCCTTGCTGACTGGGGGCTTGGAGCTGTACATCTATCTTTCACTACCGGTAATTTAACTTCCAACCAAAATCGAGCCTGGGTGGACGTCTGCAATAGTTTAATTATAATATTGGGAGCACCCGACCCCCAATCATAACAAACACATAACCAGATTCCTCACACAGAGCAATCTCATGGACTCTTAAGAACCCGAGAGGATTTCCTTCATTGTGGAGGAAAGATGGAAGAGGCAGGAGATGGGATTGTGTTGAGCCCATGAAATCCCTTCCATACTGGAAAGAATCTTCTTGGGCTGTGCACTTGATGCTTTTGGGCATAAGTTTGCAAGTATGAGGTAGTAAAAACTTCGTCTACCACCTTCTCAATGGACTAGATCTCCAACTCCTCCTCCAACTGTGAGGAACTAGTAGACCTGATAGGAAGCATCAACTGACTTGTTTCCACATCAAATCCAATGGAATCCAACTTTCACTCTCTACAATGGGAATGGTCTTACCATTCTCCAAAGAGACTGGTCCCATAAGCTCCTTGGACTCAGGAGTGTTCTTCCAGGCTGAAGAACTGTCTTCTTACAGTGGGCTTCTTGGGGCTCTGTAGGAGAAAAATCTGAATATTCAGATGATGAGGAGGATTGATGTTTCCTCTGTCCCCTGTATGTACATTGGGAATCGGCTAAATTCTAGATTTCATTAGTCCATATTACACAAAAAGTGCAACAATTCTTATAACTTTGCACTCTGAACATAAGAGGCATTTTGGGTCAGAATCCAAGGACCTTTCTTGTCATCACACTGTCCCACAGACTGTCATGGCATTGTTCTCTAAAATCTGTGTGGTGGGTAAATAGCATTTAATTATGCAATACTTAGGTCACTACTGTGTAGTTTATTCTTTTTCATTCCAAAAATCCACTGTCCATTTATTGTGAATACATCCTACCCCAGAGTGGAGAATTGTTAGCATAACTCAATCCACTCAAGCAAGCATGTTTTGGGGCATGCATAGAATTGTCATCTTTTCCACAGACGATGATTTGGCCAGGACATCAGAGCCGTGTGGAAGGAGGCATCAACAATAGCAACAGGTAAGTAATGCATAATTCAAATTAGTCTCTCTCTCTCTCTCTCTCCCACACACACACACACACACACACACACACACACACACACACACAAAAGCACACACACACACACATTCTTGTAAAACCTACAAAACGAGGACATATGATTTTTACCATTAAAACGGGGACATTTTTAGTTTAACAAATTATGAGCGATAAAGATCTATTTTACTATGCATTTGATATATACATGTCATTTCTAATTGATTTGTGGTTAATTTCCAAGAAACAATGTATGAGAATCTTTACCATCAGAACAGGGACACACACATATACAGTGTTAGAGATTATACAATCAAATAGGGGACATTCAATAAGTATTTTGATCCTAAATAGAAATCTTTTCACTGTAAATACTGCAGTAATCTCACCTCATGCACATAGTTCCCATCCATATTAACAAACTAAATTAAAATTATCACGTTGAATTTTAATATAATGTTTGTTGTGTATATATATATATATAAATACAAATGTATGCCCAGGAGTTTGAAGAAGTTAAATTGTCCGAGTTGTGTGAAAATACAGAGAATGTGTTCCTTTTTCTAAAATGAAATAATCAAAGATCTGCATGCCAGTCTTCAGTTAAAATAATTTTATTGGCAAGACTACAGTTTAAATTTAAAATGTCCCATAAAATAACACATTTTTAACTTTGGTGTACAAAAATTTGCCACTTTAGTGCAATCTCCTTCATTAATAAGCCAATGCATGATAAGATCTCTTCGATATGAAACAAACCAAAATTTATTTTGTATAATGGCTCAGTTTCGTTTCAGTGAGCTCAGGTCACAGCCGCATAAGTGTCCCTGAAGCGAAATAGTCCCTATTAAAATCTAATTGTGTGGATTGATTGTGCAGTATTCATGATAGAGACTGGTAAATCGTACAATGGAATGATTGAGATGGGACTGTCCCGTTATCTGGAGACGCCTTTTATTCTTACTATGATGGTAAATATGGTGTAGAGTTACAGGGGAAATGAGGCTTAAAATCATGATTTGACTGACTTAAGGTAGCGTAGGAAAAATAGTTCCTGGTATTTGGTGTTTGAGTTGTGATTTATATTTTATGGTAGTTAAGTACTGGCGCTATGTTACGGAAACGTATTAAGGAGAAACAATGCATTTGTGAGGTAGGCAGGCAATTGTGAAGTTGTGATGTGAATGTGTGGTTGTGATATTGGTGGTCATGCATTAATTAGAGGGAAATTATTATAGTTTGTTTCATTCGTTCACTAAAGAGACCTCCTGCATGTAACAGTATTAATGTTCTGCCTTTCACTTAGTGAAATCAGTTGTGAATTAAATGTTGCATATTTGTGGTCATTGATTGATTAGACAAAAATTGACGACTGTTAACATCGGGTCCTTAGAAATAGGGGAAAACAAGGGACTTACGGCCAGAAAGAAATCAAGCTAGTAAGAAGGAAGAATGACAGACAGAAGTAATGAAGCAGAGAGAGAGAGAGACAGAGAGAGACAGAGACAGAGACAGAGAGAGAGACAGGGAGAGAGAGAGAGAGAGAGAGAATATAAAAAGGTACTGACTAAATGAGGAAAGAATGAGAAATATTTGATAATTTACCTCTGAGTCAAGCAAAATCTATCTGACTGTTTTGTTTCAAATTATTTATACTTCAGCCAGCATGCACATTTATGATACATCGAGAAACACTAAATATGAGTATGAAAACTTGTATTCTCAGCATCATGGCTGGTGCCATGTACAAGTACTTACATAAGTTATTTTTATTTCCTATTGGTTCAAGCTTAATTTGTCGGATTTAACTCTAATGTGGTTCACTGGAGGAAGGAAATGGGATTATGTTTTGGTTACCATGTAGACTGTTCATTATTATTCTTCTAACCACATTTGTATGAACTAAAATCTATGTTGATATTTTCCAGTGTATTTCTTATCCAAATGTGCATGGCTCAGAGTTATGAACGTTGGACTACCCATTAATAAACATGTATGTCGATATGCTGTCTGTGTTAAAATAGAAAATATATCACATATATTTGTCTATGTTTACATAAATGATTTAAATCCTGTTAGCTCTTACTGATGCCATCTTCGGTGAGTAATTTGGAAGCAAAGTGCACAAGCCGACAGCAAAACAGTGTGAATTTTTACCGCGTAAACGGGGACGCAGTTTTCCGACTGAAACACAAGAGGTTTGAGTTGAGTGGAACGTGTGTATTATTGTGTATAGCATGATGTGAAAAAATACCAACAAAACAGGGACATGCTCAGATATGCTAATTTCAAGGTTTGTATCATTAAATAAGGCCTTGACATTCCATTTAAGCCGACATTACAAAACAGGGACATCCCATTTCGAGGTGTGTACCCGGTCTGTTGGTGTGTATTCACACTGATGTCCCCATTTCGCTGCTTTTACAGATGCACACACACACACACACACACACACAGACACACACAGACACAAACACACACACACACACACACACAAGCACACACACACACACACCAAACAAACTAGCAGCAATACAGCAGATACAGTACCTATCGCTACTGTGTAGCTGCATTTGTCGGTTATGTGAGTAGGGTGATGTTCTCTCATTATAACTGATCAAAACCAGAGAAAATGTAATGTACTCGCCATTGAGGGAGAGAACCATGTGTTTTATTAAAGAATATTGTTATCTCTATATTGTTATCTCTATATGTCACATGTGCCACAACAACAGATCCCAGCGAAAAAAATGCTTATGCTTTGTTGAGCTTAATGAGCAGAGGTAAAAGGTGAAGATGGTAGTATGGGAATGCCAAATGCTGCCTTCATGACATCCTCCAAGGAAGAGAGATTAAGGTAGGCCCATGAGGTTGAGTAACAGCTCGAACCTGTGGGCTTTCAGATTCATAAAGAAGAGGTCTCGATTGGTGATTGATATGCTCTCTTAATAGCAGCAGCTGAAATATCTAAGGAGCTCTGAAGAAGAAGAAAAAGATGTTTCTTACATTTCCTTTTTTTTTTTTTACTTTTCGACAGAAATGGAAGCCCAAAATAGCAATAATAGTCTATCTTGATCATCCCCAGCACAGATTCAACTGAGACTGGGGGCCTCTATAGGTAGTGTAGCTAATGAAGGCAATTGATTTTTGCCTAAAAATCCCACTTCACATGGAGAGAAAAAGAATCATAATTTCCATTAAAACAGAGACAGCCTGTGTCTACAGACAAGACATAAATCTCCCTGTGTCTTCTCGGTGACATCAGAGTGAGTAAAAGCACAGTTCTGAGTGTGAGGTCCTGAAAGGAGGCCTCACTCAAAGGTTCATACAGGAGTTTTTTCAAAGAGAAAAAACACAAGAGATTCCATTCTGCATGTAAAGAGCATGAGACAGTTCTCTGAAGCTCAAAACACTTAATAAGATTGGCATCATGTTATGTATTTGTAATTTAATTATTTGTTTATTAGTTTTAATTTTTTTTATTTTATTCTATTAGATGTTATTGTAATGATAACTTGATCTACTGGATTTGATATTTTTTTAGAAATTCAGTTCAGTTCAGTTGACCTGATAAACAACCAATAGTAGAAACATTGTTATCTAGTTGCTGATCTTGGTTCAGAACTAGTAAGGGTCTTTGGTAAACAACTTTTTTTTAAAATTTGTTTTCCCAGAGTAAGAACCACTGATTTCAGTTAAGGTTATACTGAATACGTGATATTAGGGATGTAACAAAATTTCTATGATGTTCTAAAATGACCATATGACCCTCATACGGGAATCTGTTTTGCGTCGACTTACTGTATAACTGTTTTCTTGAGAAGAACTAGCCAGTTGGGCTCTAAATCTTGGACACCTAAAGGTGTTTTGTTGTGACCAGTTGAGTTGAATTTTCATTTTATTCAATTTAAAGTGATTATTTTCCTGGAATACAAGTGCTCCTAAATGGATTCTTGAACAAGACATTTATCAAAATTTATTCCGAATTCCAAACTGGAATATTATTTTCTGTGATTCAACAAGGAACTGTTGATGCAACACTTTGAAGGTTACAGCATACATCATCACCTTCCATCTTGGAATTTCATTGGGACTCTAACTCAGATTTATTTAGGACTTTTCATTGATAGGACTCTATTTTTTAATTCTTGGATTAATTCTCAATTTGATTCATAAACCGAAAGTCCTTTTTCTCATTTTTACCTTGTTTTTCTAGGGAAATATATTATTTGTCAAATTTTACAAAGCTTGTTGTCTTTGTTCTTTTCTTGTTACCTTTTGTATGAGCCTAGACATATAACACATCAGAACTGATTGTCTTACCCTTAGAGAATTTAAGTGTGTTGGAAATTGCAGCTCTATAGCCATTCATAGTAGATCTGAATATCTTTTGTCCTCAAACAAGAACAAGAAGAAATCAGCAATAGAATTTACAGAAAGGCAGCTAGGATCAACGTATTTCCTACTGCATCAATTGCAGAAGATTCTCCACCTGGCATCACAGACCTTAAATGCAGAAGATCTCCTGGCCTGAATGATGCAACTGACAACATGGCCCGAAAAACTTGTTCCGACAGAGATTACTTGAGATGAACTAAGCATGACGGTGGAGAATCTGGGGGCTGTTGTGGAGAAGGGATCCCCGGTCATGCAACAGAAGATCTATCCTGTGAGGTAGAGACCTGGGTCAATTGATTAACAAGTCAAGAAGGTCACTGAACCACAAATGCTGGAGCTATAGTGGGGTGATGAGAATAATCTGAGCAGTCGAAGTTCTGACTCATTGCAGAACATTAGGCAGCCAACGGAACAGTGGGAAGGCATATGAAATAGTCTATCCCACTGAAGGCTAAAGGTGTCTACTAATCTGGGACTGAAGAGTTATAGAAGGGAAGTCTGGGGATAATAGGAAATGGGGGATATCAATCCATTCTACTTCCCTTGTCACACTCCGTTTGGCAGAATAACAATCCTGTACAGGATGGGACAGTAGAGGAAGGTACACAGTCCATACCCTATCCACATTCCATGAGGCTACAGTGTGATAATCATCATTCTCAACTGATACATCACTCCAAAGTGTGTGCTGTTGATCTTTCCATATAGGAGACATGACACGTTACCCTTGAAATATTGGAAGCAGTGCACCAACTCACGTGTGTTAGGGGGTAACACCCTTCCCTTGATACAAGATGTGTGGTGCACCACCTCCCTATCAGGAGAGAGCAACATGCTGTGATGCACCACCTCCATAACAGGAGGAAGTGGCATGCTTGTGTGGTGTTTCCACCTTCCTTAAAGAAGAAAGCAATATGCTCCTCCAGGCACAAGGTGAGTGGTGCACCACCTCCCTTTTGGGAGGGAGCAACATGCTGCCCTGAACATGAAGTGTCTGATATCTGCTTTTCTGGGGGAGGCAACTCCTCAAACATTTAAAGAGAGCCCTCAAATGCCACAGAAGTGGGTCCTATAAACTCTTGGGACCATGATGAGTTCTTCCAAGATGAAGAGCTAAGCCTCTCGCTTGTAAGTGAAAAACAAGAAAATTCTGAAGATGAGGGGGAGGGAACATTCTGTTTTCTCTGCCATACATAGGTATGGCTGGAATCAGCTTGATTCCAGGTTTCATAAGTCTATAATCTGCAATGTGCATAATGATTCTTCCGTGTGCACTTTGAGCAATAGATGTGGCCTGGGTTAGTGTCCCACTGAATGCCCTTCTTGTAGCCACACTGACCTACAGACTGTTTGACATTTTTCTGAAAAACTGAAATAATGACAACCATGACTGTATCGCATACCTTGTTTGTATGCAATGTATACTACATACACCCTTGTGTATACATGAGATAAATAAATGATGACCTGTTGTACCTGTGTTTTACCTTTGTCAGTAAAGATGTTTACTATTGTAACCGTATTGAGAAAACAAATGTATAATACACATAGAATGTAGATTGCAGATATTATAAATATACAAATTGCTGATAAAACAACAAGAACAACCAAACAATTTTTTACAGTGCAAATCTTATTTCCAAAAGAACAAGAAATACGCTGTCTCTCATTGTCCTTTAATGTTGGGCAGGTTGTTCCTACTATTTATTACACTATGAAGGCCTTCCATGAATCATAGTTGTTGATTTTAGAATGATGTACCCAGGGAGAAAAAGTTACTGTCACAGAAATGTTTAAACACGGAACATAAAGCTTTATCAGGAAGACCACTAATGTGGTACACATTAGTCTTCTACTGGCCAATTTTCTCTGGTGATCGATCGCAATGGACAAACATCCTTGAAAAAGATGACAGTTCTATGCATGACCCAAGTCAGGTGAATTATTGTATCATACTTACAATTTTTTCTAATCTGTGGAATGAAGTATTCACATCAAATGGATGGTAGTTTTAGCGATGGATAATGTACTGTTACTATTAAAATGGAAAAATTGCCTGCATAAAGATCTAATCAGATCACAAACACACGCTCTCTCTCTCTCTCTCTCTCTCTCTCTCTATATATATATGCACACATGCCTAGTAACACTAATGTATCTACAAAGATGTTGCTACTGCCGCCATAATTTACTGCATGTGAAATGTTTTAGTGCTTAGTTCAGTAAAACACATATTGCTTTTAGCTCTGTACAATATGACTTACCCGTTGTTACTTACATTTAGTTTTATCAGGATTTTCCTATTTTATATGTGTTATCATACTTCTAATGCATGTGTAGTGTTTTCAGCTTTTAGTTCTGTAGTTCTGTAGCTGCTTTCAGTTCCTATGTCTTCCTCTAGTATATGTTTCCTGTACATATACTGTTAGTTGCCCTTAATTGCTGTCTTGTGCTATCTGTAATTCCTGCGCATTTTATACTAATCTTACACATGTGCTTTTCTGTATCCTGTATATAAACAGTCTTGTTTATCATGTGTATAACTGTATTCTAAGTGTGTATTTGCAAACCCTTATGTCTCTCTATTTTTTTTAACTCTGCACATGATTTTAGATCAGAATTTCCTTAATTTCACTGCATCCAACATTTAGGTTACAAACTGAATTACTGCGCCTTTTACCTTTGAAAAAATATGTATGTATGTATGTATGTGTATGTATGTACATATATGTATGTATGTATGTATATATGTATGCATGCATGCATGTATGTGTAACTCAAAATTAAATTTATACCATGTAACACTGGGCCAAAGAAAATGATATAAGGACAACATGAAGACATGAAGAACTCTGGCATTTGCTATGACACGTGGGAGCAGACTGCCCAGGACAGGGTCATGTGGTGCTACTTCATCAAGAAAGGTGCTGCAGCTTACAAGGCCAACAGGACAGCTGCAGCAGAACAACGGAGGCAGGCCATGAAACCCTAAGCCAGTAACCCCACAAACAGCATTGCTACCATCCCCTGTTCATAATGCCACAGAACATTCAGGGACCACATCGGTCTCATCAGCCACCTACGCACCCAAAGACCATTCATTCCACCATAACACTGGATGACAAAAGTCGTCCTCATCGACTTGATGGATATACTAAAAATGTATGTATGTATGTATGTATGTATGTATGTATGTATGTATGTATGTATGTATGTATCAATGTATGCATGTATGTTAATTGTTATTTCATTGTTTATAGTCAGTAACTAAGCTAATGTGTCAATGTGTACAAGCTTCAAACAGAATTATCTATTATTTATGGTCTCCATCAAGTACTGGTGGTTTCTGTGCAATCATGCTAATGGGCTTCCTCAGTCAGACATTTCCAAAAAGATGGCCAAACTATGATGCAAGAAAGGATGGACAGATGGGAAAATTAAAGGTCAATGTGGACTGGATCATTAATACAAGGTGCAAAATCCAGACAGGCACAGAACTCACTTCTACATTTCTTGAAGGGGGCTGGGCTCAAGTAGGGCAAATAAAGCAGTACAAGGGATTCACACATACCTAACTGATGTAAAGCCAATTAGTTATATCTCTCAAATGAAAATCATAAGATCATCAGAAACAATGAAATTTAGATAGTGATTTGCCACAAGATGATATTCATAAAACTGTATAATGGTATGTGATTACTGTTATTGTTGTTATTCTGGGTTTAAAGCCATTTTTTAGAAAATGATACACCACACATGGCAGCCAGAATAACTGGTGGAAGAAGAACTGGGGAAAACCCTAGTAAAGACTACCAACCCACAGAAAGCTTCTGGCAAACTTCTCACATACCCACATTGGCCAAGCCTGAGACTCGAACCCATGCTGATAGATGTGAGATGGCAGTGATTAGTTAATGGGAAAACTTTCGACCACTCTGCCACATGTAGCCCCCCCCCCCCCGAAGGGAACGTGATAATAAGCCAGTATTAGTTCACAATCTGGGTACTTTGTCTTTTACTTCCTGGCTAAACCAATCTGTCAAAAGATATAAATCATAAAGCTGCATGAGGAGTAAAATGATATTATTAACAACATTTTGCAACAACTTTTACATCTTAGAAATCTTGTCTATTTTCTTATATGATTCTTGTGTTTCAAGTATTTGAACATTTTAAAAATCTGATCCTGAGTACATTAGTGCTTGTAAGTGCTCTCAAGGCAATATAACCCTTTCTTAAAAAAAAGGTCCTTATATGTTTAAGATCGCTCACCTGGATTACAGCCTAACTGCCAAATGTAAAAGTGCCTCACCAAGAAATCTAAGTTGTTAGTGTAGCACTTAATTCCAATACTATTAATTACAATATGTTACGAAGACATATGATTTAAGGTTTCTATTCTTTTTCTATCATCATCCATATTTGATAGGCACATCAATATCTTCTGTTTTATACTGAAAGAGTTCATTACCAAGTTGCTTTCGGCCAAAGTTTATCAATTTCTACCAAATTGTTTCAGAAAAAGTTCTGTCAATATTTGTTAAGTTTTAGCTTTGGCAGCATAGTTTGTACGAAATCTGAAAGACCTTCTTTCAAGGATGTTTTCTGTCCATTTCATCAAATCCTGGAGAAGGGTTTTTGAAAAAGTCGTTATTAAATTTTATAATTTAGTAAGAAAAGTTACATCTGATGAAAGACAACTTCAAACTTAAAAGCCCAAATGCATCCTTCCAAAAGTCAGAAAAATTAGGCTGAACCGTTTTTGGAAAGTTTTCAATTTTCAGAAATTTAATGAGGGATCTGCTTTATTTGTATAGACTTGAAACTCTTAATGCAAAAATGCTGTCAAAATTTGGTCAAAATTTGGTTAGGCAGCTTTTACGAAGATGTCAAATGCTTGTGTTTTTTTAGTAATGGTGACCATATCTGTTGGTGGGTGAACATCATTTGTAAACAATAGTCCCAAGGTGACTAGATATTGATCATCAGACTGACATCTGCCTAATAACTAAATGCATGATCTGATCTCTGCAGATATTTTCATCCAGTGCTGCTGAGATAACATCATAAAAAACACATGCTTCACGGTTTCCCTCTCTTACTCCAGTATTTTCATTCATAATGGATGGCATATTGGCATCATTTGTCCAATACTGAAGACCTCCCTCTCCTCTTTTGGTATCTATGTCCATATTGGATGGCATATTACCATTATTTGTCCAATAATGAAATAAGTCCCTCTTGTTTTAGATTTTTTTTGCATCTTCATCCATTAGGATGGCATATTAGCATTATTTGTCCAATACTGAAAGATCTCCCTCTCCTTTTTTGGCATCTTCATCCATAGTGGATGGTATATATTAGCAGTACTTGTCCAATACTTAAGGACCTACATCTCCTTCTTTGGTATTTAGATCCATACTGAATAGCATATATGCATCATTTGCCCAATACTGAAAGGCCTCTTCACCTGTATGCTTTCTGTAAAATTTGGTATCAGTCTCTTTAGAGAAGAAATCATTTTGAAAGAGTAATGATATCAAGATTTTCAATAGGACTAACATGGTGGCCATATTGGATATCATACTGGTACCACTTCCATTTAGTACGAGCTAGATATCATAAGAAAAATCTTTTGATGAAAACATATGACCAAACATCTAGGAAAAGTAATGACAATATTTTCAAGATGGCCATTGTGGCAGCCATATTAGAAGTCAGAACAGAACCATTTTCTCTCATAACCAACACTAAATATCATAAGTCTTCTTTCACAGAAAACCCCATACTGGTATGACCATTCATTTCAGAAAAAAAGATAATATTTTTAAGATGGCCACTGTGGCATAAATAATTGATGTCTGAGCATCACTATTTTCATTTAGTGCCAAAATTAAGATGTCATAAGAAGTAATTTAGTAAAAATTCAATGCTATATAACCATCCATTCAGAAGAAGTAGCAGTTATGTTCAGATTGTCCAATAAGGTGGCTATATTGGACATTAGATTGGCATCATTTTCGTTTAGGTCCAACTATCCACAAAATTGGGAAACTAAATGGTGAACAACTCAAGTGCAGAGAACAAACTGGAAACAGATGGAGAGACAGAATGACAGACAACATAAAAACAGAATGCACTCCACCTTATTTTGGACAAATAAAAAGTCTTCCCTACTTTCATTTCTCTAGTGACATTCTTTAGATTAAATCATACATTTACAATGCAAGAAATATGCATCATTGACAAGAGTTCTTGCTGAGTACTTGTGATCATTGATGAGTTCTTGTGATTGTTGACAAGAGTTCTTGCTGAGTACTTGTGATCATTGACAAAAGTTCTTGCCGAGTACTTGTGATCATTGATGAGTTCTTGCCGAGTACTTGTGATCATTGATGAGTTCTTGCCAAGTACTTGTGATCATTGACAAAAGTTCTTGCTGAGTACTTGTGATCATTGATTAGTTCTTGTTGAACACTTGTGATCATTGACAAATGTTCTTGCTGAGTACTTGTGATCATTGACAAAAGTTCTTGCTGAATACTTGTGGTCCTGCATTTAACTTCAGAAATTCAAAAGAAATCAATGGAATTAGACATTTTTATGCAGTTTGATTTTTTTTAAAAGTATGAATCACCACACCATCAAGGCAACTTCAAACTGTCAAAATACACATGCAGCAAGAATATGAGTCAATATTTTAATTACTACTGCAAGCTGCATGAGCTGCATGAAGTGGGTTATCAAAGTCATTTACTTCCTTAATGCAATGGGTAGAGCCACCACCAGAAAAAAATGGTCCAACATGTCTCTTATTGTTAGTTTTAGTACAACTCTTTGCTTCCTTCATGGAAATTCAAGAAAATTATTGTACAATAATAACATCTTCTGGGAATAAAATATTTCTATATAAATTTAAATGATGACTACAGCATTCCCTCATTATAATTACCTTAAATATAATGTGATTCCAGATACAACATGGCTCAACAGTAGTAAAAGAAAACCAGGGTTCTAGCTCAAAGACCCCTATCTCGCCCAAAACAAGTATAAATTCCCTATCTTAGAGACCCCCACCCACCACCTATCCCTTATCCAAGTGACATCTGCCTCAGACTATAGACCATACGATGGCTAATAATTTATCGATTGGGGAAATGTATAATATTACAGAGACTTGGTTTTATTTTACCAGCTGTTCTAAAAAGTACGTAATGGAAATCCCAAAGAACATTCTAGAAAGTACGTAATGAAAATCCCAAAGATCATTCTAGAAAGTACATAATGGAAATTCCAGAATAACTCTATAAATGGCAAGCAAAATTATTCTCCATGTTCATTCAGCAAGTGGATCTGTACCTGAACAGGTAAGTCCTTTTTTATTTTTTTAAAGAATTTCATCACCTATCATTAAAACATCAACAATAGCTAACAGAAATAATTCATCATCGTGCTTACATAAATAAAATTTAACTTTTCCACTTACTTTTCGATGATATTCAAATAACTCTCTCATTGTTATCCTGTTGACAAAATACTTAAACCTTTTGCAAAACTCTTCGACTGATCTAAGTTAATATTTATTTTGGTATATTTTTCTTGACTGATCGGATTATGAAGATTATCATACTTTAACATAAGCTCATCTCATAACTTTTCAAGATAATCAAAATATTTGCTGTTATCCGATTTAATAAGCGAGAGTTTTATTCAATCAAATTTACTAAAACAAATACCTGAAATTTCATCATTAAATTCAAATGATAATTGCTGGCCATTAACCATTAATTTTTTAATTTTGCTACTAGCTCCATCAGCTAACGTTAAATTTTCGAACATTATTTCTAAAGTTTAGACAAAATTAACTAAAGATGATATTGAATATATCACTTCTGGTACTGGCATAGTGTCCGAATGCAAGCGTATTAATTCCATCCTTGCAATATCGTTTGTCATCAAAATTACTTAGTTTCAAGTTTGTGATGATTTGTTCTGATAACATTTGTTTTAATAAAGGTGACATTATTGTTTAGCGCTGCTTTAAAATCATCAAATTTCATACACTTTTTATGTATCCGCGTGGTATACCTTTTGCTTTTTTTGTCAGTTCATTGTCATCTAAAATTACAGCATACAGTTTACTTCTTAATCCAACAAATTCCTTAACTGGCATAAACATAATTCATCTTTCATCTTGCTGATGACCTTCTTGTTAGTTGGATCATGAAATCCACTACTTGCTGGATAATCTGATAAATCAGATAACTCCTTATGATTATAAATATCTTGATAAACATCCTCACATTTTATGTTATAAACAAGCGAGTCCGTATCAGTAAATAGCAACTCCGAATCTGGCCAAACTATCTTCATAAAATTATAGTGAAAGTCATACATTAGCCATTTTGATATATCAAGTACAGCTTCACCAACATAAATCAGTTTACTTAACTTTAAATTTGTCTTTCGTCGCTGTATTTTAAAAAGATTTTCATTAAATATTTTCATACTGACAAAACCGTCATCACTGACTAATTTATTTCTGTGATTTACATCATTTACAATTTCCATATTGACTCGCTTTCTGATATTTTCCATAGTCTTACCAAATACTGAATTGTTCATCAACTTGAAAAAGTTTTTCTCAAAGTCAGTCTTAGCAATAACATGACATTTGGTATTTAAATCAAAATAATCTGCCATCCACCGGGAATGATTAAATTTTAGCACACAATGAACCTTCCTAAGGACTAAGCCGTGGTCAACTGCTTGTTTTAAATTTTTGTAATGTATCACGTAATTCCGTTTACTGAGTAAATTTGGAACTAGCTTATTAACGATCAAATTTTTTGCTCTTGTTATTACCTGTTGCTCAGGTGATAATAAACTATAATCGATCATCATTGACTCTGCACAAAATGGATAGTCGTTATGTAGATCATGTGATAAACTAGAATAATCAAGATCAACTTCAACAAAATAACTGACATTTTCTGGGAGATTTTTCTCAGTTTCTTTAAGAAATTGATCTGGAGTTATCCAATGAAATCCATTGCATGACATTGACTCTGACATTGCATAAACATATAAATTATGGGTGTAAAAATAAATAATATAATTTGACAGTAAATTTTTATCGGAATTTTTTAGGTACTTATTGTTAGCTGCCGCATATTTTTTGGTTATAACGCTAATTCTGCCGTGAATCCCTTTTTCATTAAAAATTAAACATATGAACATCAGTTAAGAGATCCAATTCTATCTTACTTGTTTTCAGCAGAGCGTCCCATGGCGCAGAATAATACCAACATGGATATAATCCATAATTTTCATGACTAACTTTATGAAAGCTCTCAAAAAACATCAGCTAACAATAACACATCTGTTTTCATGTATAGATCATGATAGTCACCAAATGTCTTACAACCAAATTTATTCCAAGTTTCTTGTGCGTATTTGTACTCGTTGGCGGATATACCTTCACCTTTTAGTTGCGAGTAAAAACTGTCTCTGGGTGGCAGTGAAGTTTCATCAAATTTGCTCCATTCGTCGAAATACTTGTACGGAAAGACACCTTTTTTTGTTAGGTAGGCATAATCCCCACCAAAGCAACTTCGTAGATTACCAAAACTACTACCAGCACTTGGAGCGCCGTTTACAAGCTCATCTTGCAGTGCCGCAATAAATTGCAAGCTGTCGATGAAACGTAATTTGCAAAGCGTAACTGACATGTACTTTTCAAAACTGTTCAGAATACATTTTATTACATTATTTAATTTTAGTTTAGATTTAATTTCCTCATCGCCAAATGCTTCGACAATAATATGACTATCATAACCACGGAAATTATGTAAAACGACAAGAATAAAATCTGGTGCATGAAATTTTAAATTACAATCATTATATGCTGTTCCACAACATTGTCCGGTTAAATGACAGTGATCGCGCACTTTATCGCCTGACATAGGTTTCTCACAGATATGATAATTAACTGCCTTGTCGAAATCAAGTTGTTGTTTAGGTGTTATTTTTATTAGCGCTGTTTTAGATATTTTGTTAGTAATTTTATCAACATCAAGTATTAAATTTTTTAGTAACCACATGGCAGGATTTTTACCTCCATACAATTTTATTGGTCTTGAAAAATTATTGTTAGCGCAACAAACTACTTTATAAGCTACTCCGCAGGGGACATGTTGTTGTATTTTTCTGGTGCTTGATTTATTTGGATCATTTTCTATGCCTGCCACAGGAACAAATAGACACTCAAAGTCGGCGTAAATAACAAACGGAATACTTAATTTATGATTATAATTTTTAAATTTTAATATTTTTTCTTTTTCTGTTGGCATTGTTATTTTTTGAACATTAATACAGTATTTGAGATGATCTTGTAGTTTTTCATTTTTAGAAAAACGTATACAACGGTAGCTGAAATATTTCTTATTTTGATCTTTGCTATATTGTTTACCAACTAAGCCGTTAAAATTTTTTATCCAAATGTAATGACTTTTATAGAATAGCAAGTTTATTGTGTTTTGTGTAGCTTTTTCTGAGATGTATCTAGGATAAACATTTTCTTGGTCGTCAAGACCAAACACATTAACTGAAATATTATTTTGTTTTTCAAATTTTGTTATTTGATTTTCTGCAACTGGAAAAGTTATCCCAACAAGATTTAATTTTGATATGTAACTAATATACTTATCGACCTGATCAGCATTTTTTTTTACTGGAAACATCGCGGAAAGAATAGCCCACTGGAAACATTTATTATCAGAGTTTTTTACATTTATGCAACAGTTTGTTTTTAATTTTTTGAAGCAAGTCAACATAAGAGTTACCCCGATGTATGTTATATCTTTCTGTGTGAAATAAAACTTCTTTCATCATTTCAAATTTCCAACCTGATCCTGATGCAGTAAATTCTTCCAATTTTTTATTCATTTCCTGATGTATTTCATCAGCAACTGAGGAAATGTTTGTTCCAGTTAATATTTTTCGTGATTTAGCTGTTAAATATGGTTCGGCAATCTATGTATCTTTTTGAGATGCATGTAACTTTGATAAAATAACATGATACTGTACTATTAGTTTGATACTTTTATGTACTGCAAGTTCTCATGTTAGACTCGGATATAAGAGATGAAACAAATTTGTAGAGTTACAATTTGCTAAAACACCTTTGCCATCAAATTTATAACTGTTATCAAATCCTGCAAAAGCAGCGGCTATTTTTGTAGGTTCTTCTATAAGGCTCTTTTTGACTATATCTCACAATTTATATATAACATTTTATATATACTTAATTGATATTGCTAGTTGAAAAATCAATTAGAAAAAAAAAAGGCTTATAATATAATGACACAAAATTTGAGTTACATAAGACTGACAGCAGAGGAACAGGAAAAATAACATGTTCATCCCAAGTACAACTTATATGCTGCAAATGCACTTGGTTCAGTGATTCACGTCAAGTACGGAAAACCGTTTGGTAAATTAACACCAGCTGGTTATAAGATTAGTGTAAAAGGTGATAATGCCGAAAGAGTTGAAATGTTTAGAAAAGATTTTATTTATACATTATTTTGTGATGAAATTCCAGAAGGACAACGAGTATATCATGTCAACGGCAAAGTTACTGATGATAATATTGAAAACTTGTCTTTACGAAGTGAATTTCAACTTCACCCTGTGTTTGATCTTTATGAGGCAAATGATCAAGGAATCATTCGAAATATCCGAACGAAAAAAGTATTAGGAAATTTAAATAAAGATGGTTATTTGATTATAATGGTTTGTGGCATTGAAACAGATTTTGTTAATTATAAATCACATCGGTTTGTTTACGAAACATTTAATGGTGCTATTCCAAATGATTTAGTTATCGATCACATCAACAAAATTAAAACAGATAATCGTCTAGAAAACCTTGATCTTGTAACACCAAAAGAAAACACTAAACAAGGAGCTGGTTCTGATGGTTCTAATTTAAAAAATAAAAAAAACCCCAATTGTTTCATTTAATCCTGAAACAGATGAGGAACTAAATTTTCCTTCGATAACAGCTGCTATAAAATATAAAATTCACCCAGCTAGAGTGAAAGATGTAGCAGATGGTAAAAGAAATACGCCAATATCAATGTCAACATTTGACAGAATCATCTTCAAATACGACAATTAATTATATTCTCCAGCTCGTTTTTAGTCAGGCAATTGTGAGCAAATGCAATAACATCATCTCTATCAAACCTCAGCGTTATTACTGCGCTTTCATTAAGTATATTTTTTTCTGTCGCTGTTAGCAGAATTTTATTAGAATCACCTTGCATCACATTAACGCTGATGGAATAAGAACTATATCCTGACAAACATTTTTGCACTGCTTCGGCTAATTCTCTGTAATTTAATATATCAACTTTCTGATGATATTTTATCTTGTTAGTCATCATATTATTGTAAATTAGATAAAAAATATGGATCTCGCGGACGGTTATACAGATGATGATATTTTATTTAGCAATGATGATGACAACAACTATATCGTTGACGAAATTGTTGGTGTGGTTGATAAAAAAAATTACAGCAGACCTACAACTGGACGATATTATGTTAAGTATCATATCACAAAGAAAATCTCGAAATTTAATTTTTTAGTAGATGAAAATCAGTCTTTTTGGCGGCTGATAAAACCTTTTTTAAACAACAGAATCCCGGGTCGACAGAAAAATATAAAATTCAACTTTATATTTGTCAAGATTTTTAACCTAATGATGATCTCTGATGATCGCCGACAATATCTAATATCATTATGTAAACTAGTAAAATGTAAATCTGTTAAGCGTAAGTATGAGGAAATTTATAACAATATTATTTCAATAAAGATTTAGTTGGAATCCAGCTGTTAAATTTATCGCTGTAGCCGCACCACTTGACAAGGCTTTTGTTGTTGCTTTTCCTAATAACTTTTTCAATAACAAATATATCTTGCTCAGTTTTTTGTAGTTCCTGCACATAAATACTACCTGTTATTAGTTCACCTAATAAATCCTTTAGTGCATATGTTACAGGTATTGTCAGTAAAACTTTATCAACAACAAACACTTCTTCGCTCCAGTTTGGGGTAAATCCTTTTTCAAATGTTTTTTTTTTGTCAGAGAAATTCTAACTTGATCACCAACTTTAAATTTATGTCTGCGGTACATATTTTCTTTTGCAAGAATTGGATTTTTAAATGCGTCATTTGGTGACATTTTTCTTTTGCCCCTTATATATGTTATTATATTTGCCAACAATCTGCTGTAGATCATCAATAAACTTATTTGTATTTTAAGCTGTCAAATGTTTATGTATCAGCTCGTTTTGTGTATGATTAAATCGCTCGACAACACTTTTCCCTCATTTCCTGTAACATAATTTTTTTATGTTATTTTGTTCCAGAAACTGCTCCAATTTTTTATTGAAAAACTCCGCTCCTTGATCAGTCCTGATTCTGTTTGGTTTTCTTTTTGTACTAACGATGACCTGTTTTAACGCATCACTTATTGATGTTCCAGTTTTAACCGAAACAGGTACACTAAACGCACCGGTTTTGGGGAATATCATTACGGACAGAATTATGTTTAGCAACCACCGCTGATAATTTTTTAATCTGACTAGGTGTTAGGTATATTTCTCTAGCTGTGTATTCCATTTTCATTTCATATTAAGGTTGTTACACTTAGACAGTCATTCTACCTTTGACTGAGTCAATCATCAGGAATCAATCGCTAGACACAAGTGCAAATATGCTTAGAGGAGCTTGTGGAACTTGTCCAAGAGTCCAAGTTACTTCTATTTCTGTGGTTGAATTAATCATTCGATCGGGCTGTTTTGATACGTCAAAGAAAAAGATAGGATAAAGAATACGAAATTCTTCAATGTTAATCTGTGATCCACTGTCAGCGTCCTGATATTTTTGCATTGCTTCCATCAGGCACATATATGCTCTAGTAACATTTTTTACATCGCCTGCTGTAAAATTACATTCGATCGCTCGTTCTGGGCATTGTTTAGAGTTTATTCTTACAAATATTCTCCTGACATCAGCGTTATCGAAAACAGCCTTATTTTGTAGTTGGCTACCAAGTCATGCTGTTTGCTGAAAAACAACAAATACATGCCTTGGTAATTGTTCGCTCAAAGTAGCTGTAATATGCCATGTGTAATTGATTGCATTAGGAACACTTGATATATTTTATGCTGAAGAAAATAAATCTTTTTTGTAAAAGCCTCGAGTTAAGTTCTGCTAACCTAGCTACCAACGGAACAATTCGAGGCATCCACAGTGCTAATTTCGTAATCACAAATTTGTGATCAGCTCCACCAACTCGAATAAGACAATTATTTTGGTCTGCCCGATCTAAAATAAGCGCGTTTCAGCCCTCGAAATTGTTAAGATCTATTTGTCATCCTGATTGATCTGTTAGTTGCATTGTTATGTTGGTTATTTGATTTTCAGGAGATAGTATATTATTTGTCGAGGAGTAATTTGTATCAGTGAACCAGGCAGAACATCTGGTGAAAAACTATAAATTGTTTGCCCACGACTTCCCTTGGCTGATTAAGACCCTAATGCAATAGAGCAATTGATTGAAATTGAATTTACTTTTGTTATGTTAACTGGAAGATCTCTGTCTGCCAAAAAAGTTTGCTCTGCAACACTACCATACTGTAGACGATTAAATCCTAACAATTCGATACTAGTCGTTGGTGAAAAATCGATCATCAAATTATCTTTTAATGTGATTCTGGCTCATAGAGTATTATAGTTTGGAGTTAATTCAAAATTGTCTGTGGCAGTGTATTTTGTTATCAACTCTCTTATCGTTTTGTTGAGATAGTTACATTATATGCCCCCTGTGGTATTTTGATTGACACCCAAGCACCAGAATTAAATGTAAAGTCGTCACTGACGTTTGTTTTCACATTTGCTATAGAATGCCATACTGTAGCAGAAATTAATCCAATTTCATACTTTCTACCGGGATCTAGTATGACTGGCGGATCATAGTGGACAGAAAAGTTTGCGCTGTCACTCGTTTGTGACGAGTCAAGTAATAGTATTGTTGACATTTATATAAGATTGTCATGTAAAATTTCATACTTGTCTGATGTTAGTAATCCACTTGATCGAAGATTATCTAATATGTCTATGATCTCGTTGTCGATTTCTGTACTTGTATTACCAGCTTCTTTTGATGATATTAATAAGATAAGTCGGTCAACCAGTTCAGCGTTTGATGTAAAAACTTTAACACCAAAACTGAGTTTTTCATCAACTAAACTTTTGTTACAGTTTTTTTTCAAATCTTCTAAGTATTGCGTAAAACTGTGTTTATATGCAGGTTCACATTGTCAATATTGTTCTGCAGTATCAAGTACAACTGATGCAATTACTCCACTACGCATTTTACCAAAATTTTTCAACAAATACAGATCTTCAGGATCGTATCCTAAAAGTTGATACGAGGTGTTTCCTCTTCTAATAATATGATTTAATGCTTTAGTAAACTCTGTATAATCATCCTTTGTCCATTCTCTTATGTTTTGAATATCATCAAGATTTAATTCTTTAACATGAAACTCAACAAAATATTCAAATTCAGTATCAGTAATATCTTCCTTCGCTACGCTTGCTAATTTTGCTACATCTTTTTTCACAATTATTTCAGCAAATTCTCTCACATGTTCATCAGGTATATTGACATCTTTTTGTTTGTTAATGTAATCAGTTACCTCTTGTATTTTACTTTTTTCTTCCACTGTTTCAGCAATTTTTTTAACTGTTTCCTCCGCCTGTGCTTCTTGTTGTTCTTTTAACTGCCCTAACAAACCTTTTCTTATATTTTTTTTTAGTTCCTCTGGAGATAATGCTGATATTTCTGGTTGTTTACCGAGTACTGCTTCGGTAACGGGTTTAAAAAGTTTAGCAGTTGTTTCTTTAGCAGCACGTTGTCCCCAATGGGCTTCTTCTACCCTTTTCTTAAAAGCAACTTGAGATGCTGCAAGTTTCTTCAATAAATCATTTTTTTCATGATAATCCATTATTTATTTTTATACACAATATAAAATTTGTTATAGATATGTTTTAATACAACAACGAAACATTTTATCCGGATCACGCGCTAGTTTATCAAACAAAAAGAAATTGTATTTGTCGCTGGTTGCTTGATGATATAATTAAAAAAATTTATCTTTTGTTATGTCATCACATTGCTCATTTGCAATATTTCTTACATCAACATTATCTAACCCAGGAAACAGTATAAAACATCCTGTATTTCGCCTAATAAATTTGTCAACGTTATAAAACCCTTGCACAAGATAAATCGAATTACATTTTTTGTTACGTGATAATGAAAAATACAACTTTATCTTATTCATCTCCTCATTGTTTAGCAGAATGTTGTCAAATACAACCATTTTATGCTCGGACGAATCAAGTTCGTTAACAGGAATTAATTCTTCCAGTTGCTTGATAAGAAATATATCGCCAGTGTCTAGCTCATCACGAAGTTTATCGCTGTATTCACGTAATAACTCGTATTTGTCTTGTTGCGGATTAATTGTGTAAATATATACCTTATCATAGTTAAAGTTATCGCTGAGTAAGAGATTTAACAAAAGATTTGTTTTACCAGAGCCTGTACGACCAACAATAAGATAATGACAATCTGGAAGTTCGTTATTATGTTTATGTTTGATTAATCGTTCGGTGTCAAAATTTAATATCGCTGACTTCGCCATTGTTGTTATATAATTTTATGTTATATAATTTACATAATATGACCTATTACACAAAGTTTGGAACAGCACTTACAGGATCTGTTTCCGCTGACAAACCAATAATAACTGATACATCATCGCTAGTCAAAAAAATCAGCGACACAATGACAGGAAACTTATTTATGTCAAATCAATAAGTTCTAGGTTAAGAAACAAATTATCCGCCAATAAAAGTTGTTGATACACAAGCTGTTAGTTATGCACAACTAAAATCTGTTGACAATAATAAACTATCATTGACAGGAGGAATTTTAAGCAGTAACTTGGATATGTCAGGAAAAAAGGTTGTAGGCTTGGAAACCGCATATCCTCCAAGAAACTTAGATCAAACCCAAGCAGTAAGTTATTTGCAGTTGAAATATGTGGATAATAACAAGCTTGACAAAACTGGTGGAACCGTTAAAGGTAATATTAACATGTCAAGCTGAAAAATCATTGGGTTGGAAACCAAGTATCCACCAGCAAATGTTGATAACACACAAGCGGTGAGTTATACACAACTAAAATCCGTTGACGATAACAAACTTAACAAGGCCGGCGACACAATGACAGGTAACCTTGCAATGAGCAATAACTCAAAAATAACTGGATTACCGACAACTTCCCTAACACCAGCTAATGAGACTGATGCTATTAGTTGTGCTCAGTTGAAAGAAGAACTCACCCTGTATTTTAAATGATCTGGTGGACCAATATCAGGTAACATAAATATGAGAGACAAAAAAATAACAACAACATATGTTCCAGTTAACCATAATGATCTAACGAATAAAGCGTATGTTGACAGTGTATTTGGTGGTGGTATAAAAGGAACCAAAAACAATGTTGGGTATATTCCAACACTTTTTAAGGCAACTGATAACCGAGTTGGGTTTGAGGTAAGCGCATCATCATATTTATCCTGAAAATTATCCTCTTTACACTTTCTCTGATAGACAAGAATGGACTACTAACGGAGAAGTTGAAAACTTTTGGATTAAAATCAAATGTCCCACTGAAGCTGCTATTTGGCAATTTCATTTGTGAGGTCGATTAAACTCCAGTGTTGGTCGAATTTATTATTGGCAACTGGAAGGATCAAACAATGACATCAACTGGGTAATATTATATAGTACAACAGACACTTATCTTTCAACAACACAATATTTTATGATTCCAACCGCAAATACTGTTAACAAGTACTTGTATTTCTGAGTTTATGTAAACGCTGCTGAACATCCATTTCCTGGACTGACAGCATTTCAAATATACACACTTGATGATCAGATTTAATCTGATGTTGTAAATTGAAGGTCACAAATACTCACATTCATTGCGAGAGAATTTTATGATAATATTTTTAACCCAAAATAGATGTTGGAGACAAATCACTATCAGCACGTGTGATAAATACTAGGAAAAATTTTTCAATTTCAATGACAAACTCTCCATTGTCAGAAGAAGTAAAAAAAAATTTTCTCGTTATGCGTATGCGAGGACCACAACTACTTGAAGCAATAAGAAACCTTGATATTATAAGTAAACACTGTTGTCCTGATGATTGTATAGAAGAAAATAAACTGCTTAAAGCAATAAGAGACTTTGATATTATAAGCAGTTACTGTCATCCTGATGATTGTATAGAATGTAAACAAATTGGAATCCTGTTAGAAAAAATATTGATCGAGCTTAATCTTTGAAAATCTAGATTTGATTATAAAATCGAACTTAATAAAAGCACGAGCTTACGGTGATGCAGTAAATGAAGAAGAACGAGTAAACAATATCCATGATGATCTCAACAAACTAGCAGAATCTAAGATAATAGGAATAAAAAGGAACAAGGAATTGTATAGTAGTTTTTCAAACAAAAAATTTTTAAACATCTCGGCATGTACAACCACGACAAGGAAACCCTAGTTAAAGTTGTTAGAATGACACCGGATATGGAGTTAATTACAAAAGCATACTCAAACACACTCCTACCAATGGTGCGTAAAAAAACTCACAGAATTTTATCAATTACTGTTAACAAATCTCTAGCAATAATCAAAGATTTTGACAATGAAATTAGTTATCTTTGCGATGATGAGCGAGAAAAGTTTTTTGAGGAAGTCAGTCAAACAACATTTGGTGTAGGGACTGGTTCTTATTATGACATAGGTGAAGAATATGATGTTCCACTTCCATCACTCCAACGCTCTAGACAATTATCATTGCGAAATTATTACAATGAAGTTGGGAAAATATTCACAAAACAATACAAAAAATTACGGTTTAAAGTAAATACTTTTACTCAAATTACCTTACTTGGACGAAAATCACTCCAAAAATTATGCTGATAAATTTCGTAGTCGCATATGCAATTATCAGACAATATCTTGTCCTCAAAAATTTTACTTTGAATCAAGTAAGCTTGGTACTTGGATTTATTGATGAAACAGAAAGAGAATATAGTAATTTGGTGAAAGAAACAGATTTTAATGAACGTGAAGTAAAAATCACATTTGATTCCTACAGTTGGTTAAAGAAAAATGAGGTACTAACAGATAAATGATATAAGGATACTTCATCTGATGTTTATGACAAGTACAGAGATTTTATAGCTGATCCTAACAATATAAGTTTTGTGAGTTTCTTGATTCGACTGTTGGTGCTAGAGTTTTTTAATATTATATAAAACTGTAAGCAAATATTGTATAATGAAAAAACAGATCATTGATTTCAATCATATTTCAGAAGAAATTCCAAAACAAGATGTTGACGCTCTAATGCAATATTACAGATATTATCATAAAAACCTTTGGTGTGTAAAACAATGTTACAAGTATTACAGTAGAATACTTCGAGTAATATCATATTTACCACTGCTTATGACAAGCTCTGGTATAACTTCAAGTGGCGCATCATTAAACCCGTTTTTGTTAATAATATCTGGTGTTGGTGTTTCTCTTTCAACAGTATGTAAAAAAATTGAGCCTCGACTTGAAACTAAAAAAAATGCTTGTAAAACAGCTAGCATCACTTGCAAAAAATTACTTGATCAGACACGATCTTATTTGCGAGGAGTAAAATATAATATGGACAACTTAATATGAGAGTTCTGTATTATTGACAGTACGTTAACAGATATTCTGCCAATGAAAGCTATAAAGTACGAAAATAATTATCATAAAGCATGACTGTAACAGTAGTATATATAATCTTGCATAAATTCCAGGTAGCTATTGATTTTCAGCTATACAATGTACTGCGACAGTTGTTCACAACAACATCCGGCAGATTTATTTTAAATCCACACACTACTGTTTATTCAACAATATTTTTAGTAACAGGTGATGAAATTCTTTAAAAAATAAAAAAGGACTTACCTGCTCAGGTACAGATCCACTTGCTGAATGAACACAGAGAATAATTTTGCCTGCCATTTATAGAGTTATTCTGGAATTTCCATTACGTACTTTCAAGAATGTTCTTTGGGATTTTCATTACGTACTTTCTAGAACGTTCTTTGGGATTTCCATTACGTACTTTTTAGAACAGTTGGTAAAATAAAACCAATTCTCTTTAATATGATACATTTCCCCAATCGATAAATTATTAGCCATCGTCTGGTCTATAGTCTAAGGCAGATGTCACTTGGATAAGGGATAGGTGGTGGGTGGGGGTCTCTAAGATAAGAAATTTATACTTGTTTTGGGGGAGATAGGGGTCTCTGAGCTAGAACCCTGGTTTTCTTTTACTACTCCACTACAGGTAACATATCGGTCTATCCATGCTAGATGATACACACAAAAGAAAACAACAAGAACCTTAGTATTATATCTTGACTGTTATTATTAACAAAATTAAATGCACTAATAACATGATGTTAAAAAATACATTCATTTAGATGAAATACAATTACTGCTATACATTTGACTAGCATTTTATTTCTTTATTCCCCACCCCTCCCCCTCACACATAAATGCATTCATCAAACTTTTGTTTATGTACATGTTTATCATTATACCATGGTGTGTACAACTCTGTTCTCACTATATATCATGGTTCAATAATTAATGCATTCCATAATTATCAATCTCAACTACTGCATTATCATGATGGAGAACTGTGTAGCCAAGGTTTCTAGACCCATATATAACATAGAATTTGCTGTCATAAAATGCATTATTACATTTCAAATTTTTCCAAATATTCCATAGTTGCCCATGTTACTTATTTCTGAAACAACTGATAAGGGTCAATTCATTTCTACGTGAATGGAGACAGTTCCTAATATGCATTGTATAAAACAGGAACTTTCTTCTCTTCTGCAAAAGATGTAAAATAAGACACCCATAGGAACTCCATCCTAAAATTTCAGCAATATTATTGAAAAATCCAAATGATGTTGTGATTATATGATAAAAAAGATACTCATGAACCATCTTATTTACCATATTGAACATTAAGAAAAGTCTGTAAAGTTTGTGAGTGTGTGTGTGTGTGTGTGTGTGTGTGTGTGTGTGTGTGTGTGTGTGTGTGTGTGTGTGTGTGATTTTAAACATAGCTTTAAAAAATGTTCAATCATATCACTTTGATGTCTGCAGTGTGGCAGTTTATAGTGATGTCTAGCACTGAGGCATCAGGACACAGACATGTAGCATCATGTGCCACCCAGTTACATTATCCTGATAACCAGGCAGGCCAGTCCTAACATTAATCTCTTAATGCTGAGGGCCAAGCAAGGTGGCTGCTGGTCTGTGAAAACTGATCTTTAACTGGATGGATATGGAATAGGACATTTTTGCTTTTTCACTAAAGATTATGAAACACAGAGGACTCTCCAAATGAATAATCATCTACTCGCTTATAAGACTGAGTCAAACTGCAAACTGTACAGAACCAGATCTGTACTGATCTGCCACCAGATATGGATCTGTGTAGTTTGTTAGGATTATCAGTATAACAAACAACATAGGTCCAGATCTGCAGGCACATTATGCTATGGCAGATCTGGATCTTTGCTGGTTGCAGTTTGATTCAACTTATAAGTGAGTACATACAGTACTTGAAATATTAAAGATGACGTTTTTTTTACTTCCTTGTTTTGCAGTTTTACCGAGTTTTTATTCTTAATTTGGAGAAATTAAGTTTTCATGTCCTTTGTTACATTCATGATAAGGATTCTTCTTCCCCATTTAGTCACTGGCAGCACCCATTGTCTCGTTACACCATATCCTCTCTTATACAATTGCTATAAGCATCATCATTTTAGCTATTTGCTTGGTTATTTTTTTAATGAAATGTGATGTCAAACCCACTTACTCTGTATCACTATTACACTGTACAGAATTATCCTGGTGTGAGCCATCAGATTTATGTACATAACCAATTTTTATGCATGTATATTTGGGAAAAGAGCTAATGGAAATTTGA
This sequence comes from Megalonaias nervosa, assembly GCA_016617855.1. Lineage (NCBI taxonomy): Eukaryota > Metazoa > Mollusca > Bivalvia > Unionida > Unionidae > Megalonaias > Megalonaias nervosa. Next base: position 72,339 of record JAECUM010092854.1, on the reverse strand, counting down.
TAAACCAGCCCCCAGAGGGACAAAAAAAAATAAGCCTGAATTGTCATTTAGCCTGCATATACAGTAGATAATTCATGATAGAGTGGCCAAGTGAAGCCATTATTTTGGCCTCAGCCACCATGGATCATAATTACTCAGTAATAACAATTTTGAAATAAATGCTTCAAAATGATGCCCCTGAATGGTTGATATAAATTATAGAACCAAGCATTTTTAAATTAAATATTTTACGTTACTGAATAATTACTAGAAAGATAATATTAAAATGAAAGAAAAGTATGAATCTGTGTGAGATTTACATCAGAAGACTGATAGTAAAACTTCAATTATTTACCATATAATTTCAAATTTAAGATTTTTTTTTTTAAAAAAAAGTTCATTTATTTATTTTGATGTATTTCCTTAAAATTTGGACCTTGTGTCAAAGAAAACGAGATAACCATGAAAACAGTACATTATATGCCCACCCCATGTTCAACAGGCCTCTACGCAGCACTAGTAGTGCTTGGTTGTCTATGGAGATTATTGACCGAATAGGTCTCAATGACCTTGACCTTTGATCATGGTATGCAGCCTTGAACTAAATTTACTATGCAGAAACCATTACTCTTTTATCACACTTACTGTGACATTGACCTTTAGACCCCATATCAAAAAGTTTCTTTTAAAAGTATTCAATCAGTGCAAAACAAGGAGCATGGTGACCAAGGAGTCTTGCACTGAATCAAATGGGGCAGTCTAAAATGGCCTAAAAGGTTGAACAAATATCACTGGCCCCTAACAGGTAGTCTGGAAGATTTTTTAATCTTATAAAGGATCAGAACAGCATATGAACAGATGACAAGTCTACGTCTGTCTGTAATCTTCATACTAGAAATACAACCCTACCAATGAGAGACTTTCTAAAGATGAAAAGACGATAAATTTGATGCATGTATCAATAATGTATTTGTACTGTAGGCTGTGGATCGTGAAGTGTGAATTGTATTGATAAACGGCAGAGGTATATCAGTTCACCCCAACTTTTGCCTCCACAATCAAATAGGACTGCTTACTCCAAGTGCAAACCAAGCATAAAGTATACTCCAGGTCTGTGACATTACATTACTGAAACCATTTTCTTCTTTCAGTAACTCTGACCTTTGACCTTTTGAACCAAAAATCAACAATACATCAAGTCAAGCTATTCATAAAGTTTGTTAAGAGCATGTATTGTGAAACCAAAGTTGTTTCTAGGAAATGAAATGGTAAGTCCCCCCCCCAAAAAAATGTATGTTTCCAATCAGCCAACCATCCCTGTTTTTCGCTGCCGACCTTAGCATTCTTTTTCCCCAAAGGTTAAAAAAATTTTTAAAACAAAATTAATGTGTGAATCTAATTGAGCCCGTTTTGCTCAGTATTTGAAATGCAAAAAAAACAACCTACCTACCTACCCTATTTTTAAAACTAGTGCAATCTGAAACACGTTCTTTTGGGGTCTAACAGACAAAAGGATGGGCAGATGGAATGACAATATCACAACATTTTATACTCTGCCTTATGGTAGGCATATAAAGAACAATGTTTGGCATACAAATTATTATGAAAAAAATGAAAAAAAAATACTGGTGATAAGTTTCTAAATTGCTGAGATAATCTCTTTGCAAAATGTACAGACTCTGTCCATGTGAAATGCAGAGAATGTGTCTTTATAAAATGCAGAGACACTATCTTTGTAAAATGTACAGACCCTTTCCTTGTAAAATGCACAGACCCTGTCATCCTTCTAAAATGCATAGACCCTGTCATCCTTCTAAAATGCATAGGCCCTGTCGTCTTTTTAAAATGCATAGACCCAGTCTTTCTAAAATGCATAGACCCTGCCTTTCTAAAACAGAGACCCTGTCTTTCTAAAACGCACAGACCCTGACTTTCTAAAATACACAGACCCTGTCTTTCAAAAATGCATAGACCCTGTCATCTTTTTAAAATGCACAGACCCTGTCTTTCTAAAATGCACAGACCTTGCTTTCTAAAATGCATAGACCCTTATAATGCACAGACCCTGTCTTTCTAAAATGCACAGACCTTGCTTTCTAAAATGCATAGACCCTGTCTTTCTAAAACACGGAGACCCTGTCTTTCTAAAATGCAGAGACCCTGTCTTGATAATGATCAGAATCCTAGGTAAATATTTTTATGCAGTAATATACATTTTCAAATGCAGTTCAGTTAAGATTGACATGAAATCAATTGGAAAAAAAAATATTATTGATCACAGCAAAAATCAACAGTATTTGGATAGTGAGAGCAAACATTTTATATCCAATTGCTGGAAAAATTAATAAAAAGCTGCATCTAATATTACAAAATTACCACTGGGGTAAAATCAGAATTAATCCAAATGATATGAACTGACTTCTCCCATTGCACCATCTAATAGAGAGATACTGGGCTAATAAAGGGCGTAACTGACATTCCTACATTATACAAATTCAACAAAAATGGAGACCAAAATAAATCATTGAATTTTGTCAGAGTTGGCTGTTTCATTATCCTGTCTGAATATTATATAATTGGTGTAGATCATACTCTAGAAGCTGGATATCAACAAGCATCTCTGATCAACATTCGGATGGAGTTCCACACTATGACTTCGACACCACGATAAAGATGCATCTACAATAAATCTATACATGAATGCTTGGCAACTGCAGGAAAACACTTGACTGAAAAGAGGACAAGACAACATTGGGAGGATATTAGTTATGACTGAATGTCACAATTTAAAAAAAAAAACACAAAAAAATGAACAGTAAAAATGCCATTTTACTGTTAAATTCTAATCCTGCCACAATCTAAATTCAAGATATTTAAACATGCATTCTACTTAACAGAAGTTTTTCATTTTATCATAGTTTATATGCATATATCGGCAAAGTTTGATTCAACTGGGAAATGAATGTACCTATATTTTATGCACAGACTAAGCTCTTATTCTTTAACATCTACATACCTGCCATATTTCCAGACAATGTTGGGGTTATCTTTAGACTAAAAACACGTTTTTTGGGGTCCCAAAGGGTATAGACACGCATTACTCGAAAAAGTAATGCTATCCCACTGGAATATGTTATATCTTCACATAAACTTATAGAAAATTAATGCATATTCTGATCTGATAAAAAAAAAGAAATAAAACATGTTTTCGCTGAAGCATTTAATACACTTACAAACAAAATATAGTTGGTAACTTAGCACTGTCCAATACCATCAATACACATATATGCCCAACTCACATAAACACAACCACAAAAACATTAAATAAAAAAAATCTACCAAGTTTCTGTCTTTAAAATCCATTTGACAGTGGACTATTTCTTAATTAGTTGCAAATCTTTGCTGCTCTCGTTAGTTCAATGGGGGGGGGGGTTTGAAGGCAATGCAAGTGTCATTTGTCCTGGTCTTAGCACTCATTTGAGACTGGATGGTACTGTTGTTCAACTTCCATAAAGATGTTTTGAATTATTCTCAGCACTGAAATGAACTTTCTGTATCTGCACTGCTGGGTGTAAAGCAGTCAAAATTTTAGTAAACTTCTACCAGGTATCCATTGATCCTAATAATTGGTTACCCAGGTACCTGATCAAAGGGAAATTGTATTAGATGTGTACATACCTGAAGTAAAGTCCACATTTTTCTTTATTCACAATATCTTATAAATATCACTACCTAATGTCATCTGGTACGAAGTCCAAGAATTCATCCTCACTGTCTAATAAAATTCTGAAATTCTCCATCAGCATCTTGTAAATTATCATTGTCTAGTCATCATAAATATCATCCAACTCCCTTTTCTTTGCCTCACTGTCATATGCTGATGCTTCTTTAGAGACTGAGTTTGAGCTTTGCAAGTAACACTTCGATCAAAGAGTTTGTGAAATGTATTAAAGGTTACAACTAAACATGCGTTAATTGAGCATCAAGATCAAATAACCACCCTCTGTTACTTGCCGCTGTACCACACTCGCAGCTCAATAAAAGGGTTGTCACATGGGAAAACAAGCTATGGGATTAAGGTCAAATATTTACTGGAAAAGGCATACCCTGGCTTGGCACTGAAAAAGTGTATGTATTCGCAGCTCAGTCAATAAGTATTGTCAACTTGAAAACAAAGCGAGGGCTGCCCTTACAAGCACTGCCAGAAAATTTGTATATGGTAAACAGATACCATATGGCTCATTACCCTATGGCTCATTTTATTACCTGGGTTATTATCAATGGGCAGGTACCCAAATACTCGGATATCCATTGGCATCTTTAGCTGGGTGGTGTTGCTACATCAACAGATGTAGCATACTCCAGAATGACTAATATCAGTATGGTGTTTGCAGTGTGTGCAAAAAGTAAAATGCACCTCTCGCTGCTCCACTTCACAAAATTAAATTCGATCCAGGAGTTCTGAAATTTAATTTTGCGGGAATTGCTCACTTTGCAGACCATCCTTCATGGAATCACAGCTGTGTGTGGACATTTTGCCTTCAAAACTAAAACTACTCTATGAAAATAAGTCATTATCATTTTGTGTATGGAGTGAAATCCAAGTTAAAAGAAACAATGCCACTGATCACAAACTTGACAATAATCTTTAATAATGATGGCTTACACATCCTCCTCCTTTTATTCTTCAACATGCATCTCTTCAAGTTACCTAACTTCAAATGAATAGATTTTGTTCCAGTTGTGTGCTTGACCTTTGCAAATTAATTTAATGGGCTCTACAACAGCTGTTTTCAAAGAATTGAACATGGCATCATGCTAGGTATTCTCAGAAATGGTGGTTGTTTACATGTATATCTGACCACCTTAATATTAATTTGCCTCCATTACATTCTATTGTACCAACTGCCCAGACAATCCTCCTATCTAAGATATTTCAGTTTTCTTTCTCACTATCAACCATGCTGGAATTTCACTCTCCAAAACATCAGGCCTACATGCCATCCATATGAATTAAGGGGCAGTAAGCATGTTTATAGCACAGGCAACTTCCTGCATGTTATTTGAAGCAACCAAAGGATGCAACCTTGTTGTCCTGAGATGCATCCCATAATGATGTTCCAATTAAAAAGGTCCTAACACCAGAGTGTCATTTAGAATGAGAATTTCACTGGTTCCATTAGGGGATTTTACTCTTCGCCTTTGTCTTGTTTTGTTTGCCTTTATGTTGGGGGATGTTCCAGCTAAGAAGGTTTGGATACTCTACAACAGTGCAATTTATACAGAGAATTTTAAGGAGTTTACTCTTTTAGCATTTATTTTTGTTCTGTTTGCCTTTTGGGGATTCCCAAACTTACACTGCACTTTATAGCCAGGATTGTGCTGATGTGCATTAAACTCTATACATGTATATACATGAATATTATTGCCTCTCCGCCTTCTGAAGGTACCTTGAAGGTACTCGCTTATTAGTCCAACTGCAAACTACACAGGCCCAGATATACTGTCACATAATGAGCTGGCTGATCTGGTTCTATATAGTTTTTGTTAGGAGTAATCAGTAGAACAAACAACACAGACCCTAATCTGCGGGCACATTATGACACGGCAGATCAGGATCTTTGTTGTTTGCAATTTGACTCGACTTATAAGTGAGTACATATGGCAATCTAATCTTGAATGGAAGTATTCTTGTCCATACCTGAGAGCAAAGTGATGAAGAATTTTGCATGCGCTGATGCTAATCTTTCAAACAATCCTAAAGCCCTTGCAACCTCACACAATCAGTCAATTCAGGAAAGTAATGAAAAAGTTCCTTTTATCTTGGGAAACAAGATAATGTTATGATTTCCTGTACAGCAAAATATCAGGATGCTATATCGTACTGTTCCAGCTGCCTTCATAAAATTTAGTCACAACCCACTGCCTATATTGATCTCTTACTTTATGTGTTTAACAATAAGCTTGTTTTATCATATGATGCAGATATGGATGTCCATTGCTCATTTCTAATGCACCTTCAGGAGGCAACAATTCCAATTTTGACTTCCTAAAGCCTGACAAGAATAATGTAGGGATAAAAATCTTGAATGTGATATTTTGGTTCTGCCTCCTTCATGTGTGTGTGTGTGTGTGTGTGTGTGTGTGTGTGTGTGTGTGTGTGTTTTGGATATTTCATGCAGCTTTAACAATTTTTCAGTCCTATCGTTACAATGTCTGCAATGTGGCACTTTATAGTGATGTCTAGCACTAGGGCATCATGCCGTAGACATGTAGTATGATGTCCCACCCAGTCACATTATCCTGATACCAGGCCAACCAGTTCTAATACGAACCTCTTAATAATGAGCACCTCGCGAGGCAGCTGTTAGCATCATTTTTATAAGTCTTGGTATTGACTTGGCCGGGGTTCGAACCTGCAACCTAATGCATCCGAGACGGATGCTCTAACCACTTGGCCACCAGAGCAGTCACTTCTTTCATATAAAAATGAGCCTACCTTGCATGAAATTTCACTTTCCCAAAAATTACTTTTAGTTACCAAGGCCAGTTGGGTTAATGAGTGTTGTTCCCTGGGAAAGGACAATGACAAGAGTTGATAGCTTGGAAGCGAATATTCTTGAAGACAAACAATTACAGTGAAACCTGCCTATGTGGAAAATTTTCTATAAAGGCCATTGGTTAATGAAGAAAATATTTATGAACCTCTTGGTCTTAACTTTACCATCATGTTTAACTTCCTTATAAAGGTCACTTGTCCATGAAGGACAACTGTATTATCCTTTAAGTGCAATTTCAACAAGAAATATAAAGCAGCATAAGCTTATGGAAAAATGACAAAAAAGGGGGGGGGGGGTTGCTGTGGGGCAAAACATCTGCTGTTCAATTAATTCCACTGGTGGTGGTAGTGCCAGGTGGGGGCAAAGGTACAGAGGATGTTGCCACCCCAACCTCAATAACCGGAGATGGTGTTGATGTATCAACTATCGTTAGATTGTCTTTATTTGATGGAGTACTGTGAATACAGTTTGAAAATAATTTTGTTATATTATAGAATTTTGTATAAAATTAATATCAATAATTCATATATCAATTTTTTTCCTTGATATTTTTGGGGGTCTCATCCTATTTATACAAAAGAATTTACTGTGCTGTATCATCAGGTATCGGTCAATAATTATACTAACCCACAGCAATATGATCCTAGTTACATGAATAAAGGTTTACGCAGATAAAAAATTTCAATTAAAACAAAAGTTAAAAGAAAACATGGAAAATGCAAGTTGCCAGGAGATAGAATAATACAGAAAATAAGAACAACTTTTTACAACAATACATAGACTAAAATCAATTCTATTATGCCATGGGCAAAGACCTGGGCAGAAGATACTGAAGACCTACTTAATAACATTGAATTATGTGTTGAAAATATTATATATCATAAGTAAATTACAGATTTATTGCTAAATGAATTGAAGGAAGAAGAATCACTTTCAATTAATGTTTATAGGTCACAAAGTGTATGCTGTAAAGATGCTGTATTTAAGGCATGTACAACATACACCACATGACCTGATTTTATCCAGGTACATTTGCATCATTTATATCATATGGTGTGAATTTAAAAATTGCCATAACCCACTCACTTGAGGAAGTTGCACATGTATGTTATAATTTATATTCATATTATATTATATTTATAAGTGCCTGCTAATCTAACTTCATACATTTTTGTTTCATGGAATTCCCTGCATAATGCGTAATTTACAGAACTCCATATTTTTTTTTTAAAAGTCAAGTGTGTGCACTGCTTCATTATTAGCATCTGATCACAACTAATATTCAGGACAGATTGGGTCTAAAAGAAAAGAAACTGAACAATTATGGTTCTCTTTGATGTAGATTGATCATGTGTCAAACAAGCACTTTCAATGATACCAAACTGGAAAAAGTAGGCTTATACCAATCTCATACATGTCAAGTTTTATGGAACCAAACCTGGGAGACCAGTGTTCTCAATCTGGGAGACTTGGTCCAAGTCAGAGAGATTAGCATAACAACCATTCCTGTCATAAATTTAAGTGTAAAAATGCACAATGTATCAAAACTTAATAAATTAAATACAATGAATAGTTACTTAACTTTATTATTTTTCTTCTGTGTTGTTTTCACTAAACCGCACACATTTAAATTCACCTATGCAAGCACTGCTGAAATTCTTTTTTCAACTGCATATTTTTCTTCAAATCCATTAGTGTATGTTTCAACATAGTATCAAAATTATGATATTTCCAAATAGTTAAGAATTGTTTTATACTTGTTAGGTTGCCTGCAAACCGTTCTACATGACACATTATTCAATACTGAAATACTGATGAGTAAAAAAAACTTGTATGTGTACAATAAATGCATCAGCACTTGTCACAAACCCGATTTGAGTAGTTAGGTTGATAACGATTGACAGAGTTGACAACAGTTGTAAACAGTCTACTGAATGTTGTTTCAGCTGGAAATACCCATACTTTGCATATTTCTGATTTCCGGGAGTTTTTGTTGGCAAATCCGTAGATAAAAAAATGGGCCAAGGTCAAAACTCAAGACTACCGGACAATTCAGGAGACTTGGCATGTATGCAATCTGTATTGAATGGAATATTATGCTAATCTAACTTAGATAACTGTTTCCAATAGAAGGGGCAATGTATTAAAAAACTCTTAAAATCAACTTTCTAGAAATCCTGGAACTGTACACGGTGATTCCTGTTCAAATATACAGCAAATAATTTGCAATTTGCTAATAAACAGGCTTCACTGAACATCAGAAAAGCACGTCCAGTAACTATCAAATTTCAGTAGCCATATCACAATATACTTGAACAATTTAGTGGCCCAGTCAAATTTCATCAGCCATAATGCAACATTCTTGAACAATTTAGTGGCCCATTCAAATTTAATATCACAAGCTCTAACAATCTGGTCACCTTCAGAGCACAATACTCACATACTTGCCAAATGCAAGTTAACTATGGAAAATGCGAGTTGAAATTTCAAGCTCTTACATCTTTTTTAAAGTGTAAATTTTCCAGTGATTTACAGCAAACTTGTTAGTAAATTCAGCTAAATACACATGCATAGTCCAAAAAATAAAAAGGAAAACTCACTTTGGCATTGATTTGTTTACTGTGAGGTAAGCGTCCAGCTCTAGCTTGATACAGTGTAGAAGATACACCTATGAACAGTCAACTGAAGCAAGACCATTATATTTTAATAGGGAAATAGGATATCTTTTTTATAGCCATTATATATATATATATATATATATATATATATATATATACACAGTAGTCCCCCTCCTGAAAGGCCCCTCTGACCAGCGGCCACCCACTTCTTATGGCCAGAATCCCTTGGCACCGACAAGTTTGTATTCAAAAGTACCCCTCGAGAATGGCCACCCCTCTAACGCGACAAGCGGCCAGCATATTAGTACAAAAATGTAAAATGTTCCCCTCACAAGCGGCCACTTTTTATTTCATATGTATCCAAAACCAATAATTAATTCATCTTGTGATGTAAGGTAAGTAATCAGATTTTCTCTATCATCGATACATGTCTCCCAATGTCAAGTTTCCGCTACTGAAAGAAGTGTTGACTAAAAAGTACTTGTAACACTAAGATTAATATTATATCATTGTCTATAAATGCCAACATTTACAGGAAATGGGCTCAACGATGTTATGATGGAGTTTTGGGCTTGACACATCTGTCGAGTTTTTCTCTTTGATGATTACAACTGGACGTAATTGTCAAAATCATAACGGGGTCAGCATAGGCAAAAAATAGATTTTGTGCATTAACACACACACACACACAGAAATTAACCTTGAACAGAACAGAGTACCAGACAAAGACCGAAAATTCATGTGACAACACATTTATTGCTTCCTTTATGAAGAAGGCATTTGGTCCACTCTACAAAAGTTTCATCTGCATAATTAAATCACATACAGATAGCAACATCGGAATAAATCATTACCAAACACTAATATGTCATCACGTAAATGCAGACGTATTATTTTAGAAGAAAGTCGGTTATTCTACTCAACAACATTGGATGAGGTGGGGAAGGGGGACTTGCCAAACAATTTTAGGTAGAAAAGACTCAAATAAAACAATTTTATGTTGAAAAGACTTGAATAAACAACGTTGTTAACCGATAAGGTTATTCAGCAGCAGTGGGCAAATGGAGCAAATGGAAAGAGAATTATATATGTACCAAGATTTAAATGACATTTTTGAATGGTTTTGCAATGTGCACGACAACAACACCCGCTCGCATATCACGATTACGCGAAGAATAAAAACTATTAATGTATATTCAGTTGAAATAAGTCTGTTATTATAAGAAGAAGAACCTTTCAATAATTAATGTTACTTTTAAACGAAGATATTAAATGAAGATATTAAATGCTTTGAAGTATGTAGCTTTCTTACTATGTACATTAAATATACTTCTCACAAAAAATGTAGTCCCCCTCTGGAAAGGCCACCCATCTTATAAGGCCACTTTCCTGGTGCAGAATGGGTGGCCATATAAGAGGGGACCACTGTATGTATAATGTATACTGTTATGTATATATAAGTTGCATTGTTTGTAAGATTTTTTTTAGCTTTTTTTATTTTATGATATGCTGTGGGTAAAACTGTATCTAGTAAGTGACCTTCTCTAAGATCAGTAACAGTTTTTGTAACAACATTATCTTTTTCTGACTTAAGGATAAATATTAGGATTATTATCTTAAGTTGAGTCAAGGCCTTTGGTATTTTTCCACATAGCCAGACCTGGTCTATGTGATGATTGTCACATGTTTTGTTACGGTTTTGGTAACAGATCTTCTAACTATAAATAGATTCTTACAGAATAATGAACTTTTGACCCTTATCTGGGTTTTTCTTTCAGTTTTTTTTTTTTTAATATATAAATCTCGTTTACTGGAAAATTAATCATTCATGCGATAACATCTGAGCAGAAACAAGTTGCATTATTGAGCACAGTGTATTTTTATTTGGGTGAAATTATTTAATTTAAATCATTCTTCTCTGGAAATACAAAGTGCTCAAAAATAATATTCTTGGACATAGAGACTTGGATTTATAGTGAAATTTAAAAAAAGATATACATGTATCCTTGAATTGTATTATAGTGATCCAACAAAAGACTGTTGTCGCATTGCCATGGCACTGGCCATACACTTCCTGCATTGGATTTACTTTGGAATACCACTCATGTTTATTCTGAACTTTAATCATTAGGACTTATCTTAGAAATTCTGAGATTATTTGGGATTTAATTTGAAATACCATAATTTTTTTTTAAAATTCTCACTTTGAATTCTGGGGGAATAAATTATTTGTTGAATTTTACAAAACATGTTGGTTTCCACTCTTTTCTGTTACTTTGTTTAAGATCATAGACTTGTAACTATATATATATATATATATATATATATATATATATATATATACACATACATTAACATATTATTATTATTATCTTACATTAGGTAAAATCTATTGCTATGTATGATCTGATGAGTTGCTTTGCGTCTATCTTTGCTTTGCTTCTATCATGTGTATGCCAGCCAGTCATGTAATACTTGTATCACATATTATCCTAACATCTAAAAGTAAAATGTTTGTCCTTAGTATGTTCTTCTTCAGCCTGGTTAAGATGATTGTTTATGAGCCTTCTCATGATTCAAAAATACTTATTGTAAGTGTATGCCCTCAATTAGTGTGAGGTTACACATTAATGGCATTAACACATTGTGAGTGGCCATTACCCTCTCAGCTGTTTCAGAAAATGATCTAACTAAACCACTGACAGCTAACTGTTTCACATTTTGCAGACAAGATGAAAAGTTCATCTTAACAGACCTAAAGTGTAATTTACCTTCTTGGTATATTTTTTTCAAGTGAAAGTTCAATTTCAGATTACTGTGTAAATGAAGAAAGGGGCTCATGCTCTACTGTCCAAAAACAGAATATTCAGGAATTCAAGACAACTGACCAGTTCTGAACTCACCTCTAATATTCCTTAATGATATACTGATAGCACCAAGATTGAAACCATCTCTGATATTGTTTAGTGATACAGTCAAGATTTTCAAATTAGCCACTGTAGCAGCCATGTTGGATTTAAAATCAGCAATATTTTCATTTCAGACACTAAAAGACTTCCCAGTGAAAACCACATGTGAGTTTCCATTTATTAAGTGTAACAATAACAAGAATTTCAAGATGCCAATCATGGTGAAGTTATAGAATGTCATACTGGCATCATTTTCATTTAGGACCAACTAGAAATCATAAGAAGTTTTCAGGTGCAAACCCCATCTGAATAATGTTGTGATTCTATGGTCTTAAGCAAAGTAACAGAAAAATGCAAAAACCAACAAGTTTTGTAAAATTCAACAAATAATTTATTTCCCACAAGAACAAAAGTGAAAATTTAAAAAGAACTTGCAGTATTGTGAATTAAATCCCAAATACTCCTTAAAACGTTCTATCACAAGTAAAAATGTGTGAAGTTCCAACTGAATTCCAGTGGTGTTCCAAATAAATTCCAATATTTAATGCATTAGTGTGCTGTAGAATTGAATGTACTAATGTGCCAATGGTCTGGAATGTAGTGATATGTTAAGTCTTTTGATGTATCACAACAATATAATCAAAAATTTTTTTTGGCTGAACTCACTATAATTTTAAATTAATGTTTTAGTCCAAAAATATTATTAAGCACTTTACAGTTCCAGTGAATAATAATTTGAATAAATAAATCCACCCAAACAAAAATTGAACATAACAATAAGACTGATTCTGCTTCAGATGTTAAGGCAAGAATTAGTAAGTTTTCAAGTAAACAGCATTGATATAAAAAGCTAAGACACAATAATAGAGCCAGGATGTCAGTCAGTCTCCTTTCTAAAACATTCAAAGTTGTCAACAAGTTTAGGAATTTCTAAGTGGAAAACTGATCTCCTAGACTCAGATTCAAATAAACATGTTTACCTCCATTAATAATAATCTGAATATTTATTCTATAATCATAGAGAGATATTAGTTATTTATTATGTTCTTTACAAAATCAATGTCACTGGTCAGGTACACCTGATATTGGACCAAGGTCAGTTACAAAATACAGATATACATAGCATACAATCATTAAAAAAAGCCAACAAACAATAAAAATTAAATGCACTTATCAATATGACTTTCCATTTACAACAGAAAACGCAGTGAAATGATTTTCAAAATGGCCAACATACTGGCCAAGATGAATGTTACATAAACATCATTTTCATTTAGCACCAACTAAACCATAATGACGGACGTGTGTGCAAAGATTCATGGCAATTCTCAAAGTAATTAACAATGAATAGAAAGCACAAAACAATGTTAACATGCAGACAGGTGACAGACAATAGGCCATCGGATAAGGTCTTCTGGTTTATGACCAGTAGAGCTAAAAGAATGTTTCAGCAATGTTTCCATGCAAATTTTGAAAATGCTTCAATTTGATTTTACAAAGGTTCAGTTGTGATTATTTGTGGTAAAAATTCCAGTCTTAGATTGTTCATGGAAAAAACTAGATACCAACTTTCTATTCGTGTAATGGGTATCCTTATTATTAATGCTGATGTTCACTAGCTGCTTTGATTAGGTCAAACTGAAGCAGGGGACATTTGCAGAGGGGTTTTTTAAACCTTTGTAATGAGTTATTACTGTTTTCCTGGGCTTCAAAGACAATATATACAATACTTAAGTTATACTTCCAGGTCATCATCACAATATGTATGTATATAGTATTATTTTACTGCACCTTAGCACAAAGTGACTATGAAATGCCAACCAAAGGTGATGTCTAAAAAAGGTAAAAAATGTAAAATTGAATTGCAAAAACATTTAGGATGACATATCCTACCAAATAAATGTAAGCGTTAAGCACAACAGGATAAAACAGAAAATAAGTGATTGGAAAAGTCAGTTGACCAATGGAAATGTTTTTCAGCTGGACTAGTGAATTTCCATCCCCTGCAGTGTCAAATCTCTCTGAAACCACTTCAAAATACCAAAGTATGTGGGGACAGGATGTCAATTTAATGCTTACAGTAACATACTGTGACTGAGCAAGACACTGATTGTTCACACCATTTCAATGTTGACTACAGACATTACTGTTACGGTCGTAGCCATATGTTTATCATCTGACATTCCCCCATTATAATACTAATATCACCCAATGCTGCATAATGGAAGTTACATTGTACATATTTAGGAAAAATATGATTTATCTGCAAAATCATTAAAGTTAACAGCGCAATCTGTGAAAACAACATTTAGAGAACTGATTCACCTAACGTTTCATATTTGTTTATACGTTTCCTGTGTAATTTTGTATAATTTGTATTTATCCTGATTTTACACTTCATGTTATAATTTCTATTTTCCTCAGTTATTTTTTCATAGTTCTTAATTTATTTGTGATGTTTCAATTGCATGGGCATTTCAATCTGTTTTACAAATAATTTGTCAAATTCTGTAATTCCTTTGCAAGTTAAAGCTAGACTTCTCTTAAATTTCTTGCTCCATTTATATTGAATGGATAGTAATTGCCCAATTTTCCTGTGCAATAATTTTTCCTAATTAAGGATCTTAATTTTGTGAATACAAGTTCCCTAATTAATTTGCATTTGTTTGGTTTTTTAACTTGCATTCTGATGTATCTGTTTTCTTATGTATTTTTGAGTGTACATTTGAAGATTTATGTGGAAATAAAGTTGATTTAAAGCAATAAAGAAATAAGGAAGTGTTTATGACTGTTTTATTCAGTCTTTCTCATATCAGGCATACATAGAATCAGTAACTGTAATCAGTACATTAATGGTGAATGTCTATATTGACACATAGCGGACAAAACTTAGTGCAGGAATTAAACTGAGGAAGGATGGAAATAAAAGTAGACATCAATATTTTTATTTTTCTTCTAATTTTCATTGCTTTCTTATCATTGATAGCTGTGGTAGCTTATACTTTATTCCCAACTAGAAAGGATCAAGGAATATAGTAACTTTACACCCTCAGGGATAGACCTGGACCCAATTTCAGGCTATCAAATCTCAAGTCTATTTTGCAAAATATAATTTCAAATTGCAAGCTCTTTCATAATTTTGCAAGTACATAAATTCAGAATATAAACATGTAAATCTAGCCGGAGTTTTCTCTGACCTTTCCAACCCTGCTTTCAGTATTTAGTCAGTTATGCTGAGGTGTGAGGTCAGAACACATTCCTATCAAAAACACAGAAAATGCCAAAATTATGCAGTAGTAGCAAAAGGCAGTTGCTTTAAAAAGGGGTATGCAAAATCAAGTGACACTGTATCAAATCATACCTACCTAATATTGATAAGAAGAATGTCTGTTTTCTCATTAATAACAATTCATATTTATTTCGATGGGGCTGAAGTGGCCGAGTGGTCTAAAGTGATCACCTTTATTGATCACTGCCATCTCACCTCTGTCCATGTGGTTTTGAGTCTCAGGCTCAGCTTACGTGGGTGTCTGAGAAAGCTTGCCAATAGCTTTCCTTGCATCAGTGGTTCTTGCTGGGGTTTTCCTGGGTTCTTCCTCCACCAGTTATACTAGCCACCATGAACAGCATATCATATGCTGAAAAATGGTGTTAAAACCCAAAACAACAACAGATCTATTTCATCTCTATGTAGGAAGGCCAGTTCTGATTGAGTACTGATGCTGTGAGATCATAAAACTACATGTAAGCAATACTGGATGGAAGAACACAACTTTTTTTTAAATACTGTATAATCAGCTAATATATTGACTTATTCAAATTACAAATTAGGTTTTAACTTTATGTCTAACTACCCAAACCAAATGCATCCTTGCGGTTAGCTTGCTGCAAGCTTGCCACAAGGTTGCGGCAAGCTTGTATCATCAAAAATAACCTTGCAAATAAATATTTGTTAGCTTGTGCAAGCTTGCGCAAGCATGGCACCATATCTGGTCATTTTCTTACCAGCATCTGCAAGCTTGCACAATTTGCAGGCTTATGAAAGCGCAAGCTTCCACATAATTTTAGACTCAACTTCTTAGAGAATTTTTGTTCATTGCCTGCTATATGCATATAAACTGCAATAACTTCTAAACAATTTCAGATAGCAAATGTACAAGAAATAATTTCATGCTAAAGGTGACCTCAGTTAATTTAATAAAGTGGATTATTTAATTTCCAGCAATTACAATTTGTTATATTTATTATTACCAAATTTATATATTTTTAATATGGCAAATATCGAAAGTAAATAATAACAATAATAATAAACAACTCCATTATTTACAGATGCAAGATAAGTAAATGATTATGATTTTATTTCCTGTTATTATACATTTCCATACAATATCAATGCTCTGATAATGAGAATTTCTTTTAACAAAAAGGGGGAAAAGTCCAGCCATTATTTATAAAATTCTACTGTTCTGAGGCTTTTGCATATCATCATGTATATTATATGTGCCCCTGTTGTTATTACTCTAAGTGTTGTGAATAGTAAGAAATAGTATCATTATTATTATCATTATTATTATTATTTGCTGTCAGAAGAAACAAATCAGTGGCATTTCTTTTCATACTAAATAAAAACTTAAAATTTACATAACTATTGTTTTCTGAGAGAGAGAGAGAGAGAGAGAGAGAGAGAGAGAGAGAGAGAGAGAGAGACCCATCCCTATCTTCCAGCATTCTATAAAGAATTAAGGTACATGAATTTTGCTTTTCTAACAATAAATAAATAAAAAAATAAAATCATGCAAGATAAAATGTGGTTTTCCGCGACAGAGGCCTAATTCAGCATCAGGACATCAATGGCGGTTACTTCCCGTTTTGAGTCTTCAGACTGGTACACAAATTGAGATCTACATATAATATACCGGAGTCAAGAAAACAAAAACCAGCCTCGGTTTCAAAAAGGCTCCATTTTCAAAATTGGACCGTCACAATTTAGCTCATTAATCAAGGAAATTTCATTGCAGGCAGTAGCAATACATGTGCAACAACTGATCATGGAATCCCAGAGATAATTAAAAATCATGGAGTTATCATGCTAGTGAGTAAAATCAAACATTATTTTGCATTTTGCCCATTTACTGGACTGCAGTCTGGTGGCCAATTAAACTGTATTATGGTATTATTGCTGCGCAGTGTTTGCTTACAATACATTAAATATCAAAAGGTGACTTTGTAATCTTCCTCCACATAATCATTGAGATGACAACTTTGTAGATCATTATTATTTACTGCTGCGATTTTCGATGCACTGTTGTCAGTTATCGAAAATAGGTTGATGAATGATGAAATTACAATCAAGCATCTTAATCTCATTTCCTTTTTCTTAGGGACTTTTTTCTTCTCGCTTATCAAATTCGGCAATTACCTGCTTGCAATTAACTTTAATTGAGACAAGTTCAGAGATCACTGCGTTGATCTATTTTTTTTTTAATTTTTAATTTTCAAAAAAGTTGGTAGAGAATCTATTTCAGAGATCACAAAATATCAGCTGAGTAATTTCATTGCTTTCTTCTGTTTAAAGATGTAGAGTACCAATCATTTGGCAGATGTCAAATCTCTTTCAGAATGTAAAACTAACATTTAGGATCCCTTTAAAGGATGGCCAGTTTGTGTATAACACTTATAAAAGTTTCTAAAACTTGTGAAATATTTCGCTAATGTTGAACTTAAATGAAATGCCTTTGCCAAACAGGTAAATAGTCAAATATTTAGACCAGGTTACATAGTACATCTTGCTGTAATCTATTTCAGTGGATGGTACCTGACTATACAAAAAGCAGGGGAGGATGAAGGATTTTATTCTGAGAAGATTTGTTTAGAAGAAGTGGTTCAGTGTATTCAAATGACTAACATTCTTGTTTTTCACCTTATAGTGTACAGTTTTAACAGAAGGGAGGGAAACGTAACCATCTGACAGCATCCTTCCCCAACTGGATTTCATTATGAATGTGAAGTAAAAAGTATCTGAAGTCATGCAGACAAAAATGTGAAGATTTTCCTACATATTCAAGAAAACAGCCATGCGAGAATCCTCAGACTGAAGAGCTTGCCTTTCTGTGTAGCAGTCAGAATTTCTGGAATATTCCGTTAATACACTGGATATGATATGATTCAGATCATGTGATTTTCAGATTTTGTTAGATTCTATTGCTCATGTGAGTTCTACCTAATTTGCATGTTAAAATGCACACAATACTAACCTGAGTTAGATCTCGTTTGAGAATCATGTGTGCAAAAAAGTTGCCAATTTTGGTGTAACTGTACCTTACAATAAAAGTACTCTAGAGTACATTCTTGTTTAATATGATCTTTATAAACTGGTAATTTAAACTAAGCTGATCCCACATTTGCAATCTGCACAACAGGACTTTGCATTCCATGAAGTATGATAATTTCAAATACAAAACCTGAATACACCCATAATAGTCTAAGTTGTTTTACATTGTCTAGTAAATGCAGTATTTGATGTAAATTTGCTGACATGTACTTTTCACCATACAATACAGAAAATTAGCAAAAGAATTTTATAAGAAGTTCATATTTTCTTAACACCATTTTAAAACTTTTTACTTGAAAGAAGGCTGTTTCAAGATAAGTGTATGTTTTGTAAATAAATCTACTTCAGAAATAGTTGAAATTTGTTCCATTTATTTCAGATTTATTTTATATATAATCTCCTTTCTAATTTAACTGCAACAATTTTATCATGAACAGTATTCTTGAATGGTCTGTAATGTCATTCTTTATGCAACATTTTTACAGCAATGAACCTTGCATAAGCTTGCGCAAGCTTGTTTGTCTATGCAAGCTTGAGCAAGCTTGTTGTTTTTTCATGCAAACTTGTTTTTACAGTTTGTCCTCGCAAGCTTGCATTAGCTTGTTGTTAATCCTTGCAAGCTTGCGCCAGCTTGTATATATTTAAGAATGTGAAAGCTTACAGCAATTATCTGCAAGCTTGCAATATTTCTTTCATGTGGTTTGTGCAAGCTTGATGGGTTTTTTTCAGTGCAGACTTGCGCAAGCTTGCTGCCAGGTTTCAAAAACTAGCTTGCAAGATATAGTTTGCGCAAGCTTGTGACAAGCTTGCACGAAGAGCTTGCAATTTCAGTTTGGGTGCTGACCCATGGGAAGCTACTGGCAAGCCTTCACAGTCATATACCCTCGTTCACTGAACTGAGATTTCAAACCATGAGATCAGAGGTGATATGTGAGTGATCCGTAAATGCAAACACCACAGACCAGTGCCCCTGACTAATATGAAACAAAATGCCAGCAACTAACTGATTTAAAGATGTTTGCACATTACAATTATCTAACTGATCAACAATTACAAGGGACTGAACTTAAAACACTATTTTGTGTTAGTTAACTTTTCATTTCTTTCAGTGAAGTGAACCAAACTCTTCAGAATCTCCATTAGTTGGCAGCCCTGGTACACATTCAACTTATCAACTTAAATAACTTTTTTTAATTAGGTAAACTATTATTATCCTGACCTGCCAGTACAGGGATTAACTATATGCTGAAATCTCACTGCATCAGTAACTGGTCAGTGTACCAAATCTGTATCACCATTTCTGGTTAGAAAATAATGATAATTTAAGCACTTAAAAAACAAATCTGTTAAATTTATCATCTTGCCTGCAATATTTGCTGTGATTCTAGTAATTCATGACTGAGCAACTCCTGTGACCTTGGCTGCTGACCTTTCTATTCCTCTGTTAATATGTGAAAAAAAAAATCTGATAACCAAATGTGTATGGAGACATAAGTTGTATTATGGGTCAGTTACATTTTGTTTGATGATGAAACCACATTAAATCGAGAAAGTTTAAATAACTTGACAGACAGAACTTAAAAATCATATTCTAATTTCCAGGCTTTGCAGCTCCACCCCATCGCCAGTTCACTGTGACTGCATAAGTGTACTTCAACCTCTGCATGGTCAGCAATACATACGAGATGTATCATTGGGAAAAAATTAATATTACAGCAGTAATTAACATATTGCCATATGTCTCTCAAGCTCTAACATGTGCCAGTACCTATGAACCACCAACCACTACTACCACTGGCCAAGGTGTGCGCATCGTGTTTTTTGCAGGCACACTGGTGACCTGTTGTACATTCAAGCCTTATGTCCACGTCTTATCTGACTGCAACTATATATCATATAAAAATTCAAACTGTCGTAACATTTTTCAACCATTTTGTATGAAATTTTCAGTATGCACAAAACAATTAACACTAATCCACAGAGGGCAAGTGTCACCATAAAATATTTTGATTTTATATAATGGTTATGCTAATGAATAGGGTGTGGTTATAACTGTTCTTGTGATAGGTCAATTCAGCCATTGGTTATATGCATAAAGATAAACTTGTACTTTACTGAAAACTGAGTCTAACGTGTGACACAGCACCTTGGTACAATGATGGATACAGTCACACTTAAAAGATCGATCAGTACAAAGTAAAACGGCTGAATTGCACAGAAGCTTTTGAAAGATGAGCCCTTGCAAACAAATGTAAACAGGAAGTACTACACAATAAAATATATGGTAAAGATGTTAAAAATCTGCCAAATGTATATATACAATATAACATATGGTTAATATTTGTTATATAAACTACATTCCCTCAAAAAGTCAAAAGATTTTCTCAGGATACAAGATCTTAACATCCTTTTTAATCAAATTCACATCTGTCTCAAAGGGTGGAAGTCGGTACACTTGAAAAAAAAGGTGTTCTGTGTTCAGAGGACCCTGGCATGATGTGCACATTGGTCTCAGTTCACCCTTTTAGTGGTCTGTGTGAATCAGGTATGTGTATGTGATCAGCACAATACCACCTTAACCCTGGAATTTGTTCCATGTATGGGTATGGCACTCTCCTGTGATGGGTTCAATGTTTTGAAGCTTGTCTGTCAAGTTTTCATTCCATATTTCTGGCCAAGTATAGTTGACATGCCATCTTATATGATATATGAAAAGTCAGTATATTGGATTAATGCATTCAGAAAAGGGTGACTGCAGGGCAAGCTTTATTTGCCCTTTTAATTATCCTTAATACCAATGTGATTAGGCCGCCATCAGTACAGGATACTTTTATGAGGTTGTGTTATCAAATAATGATTTTTTTAAAATCTGGGATATGAATGGGTTGTAAAATTTAAGGTTTTGTAAGGCTTTCATTGTGGATAAAGATCCCAAAAGAGGATGAATTTTTTTAGGACAGGTTTCATTGAAGTCCAGTGATAAGAATATGGCTGTAATTTCTGTGGTAAAAATGGCGGATTTATCTGGAAACCAGCTTGAGATGGTGCCAATAGGTGTTGCAATGCCAACTCAAACCGTATCTCTATTTAATGAAGTGTCTGTATACAAGGACACGTGACCACAATGGGATTCTCTTATTTCCTTGAATTTACTCTGCTAACTATGCCTGTTTCTGCTCAATAATCTGATAATTCAAAATGGAAGAAGTACGAATCCTTGTAAGCCTTGTAAGATGTGGTCAATCCAGCATAGAATATGAATGGTTTTGTGTTTTATGGGTTTAAACCCATTTTTCAGCACATGGCAGGTTATGTATGGCAGTCAGTATATTAGATGGAGGAAGACCCTGGGAAGAACTACCAACCACCAGGAAGCTACTGGCTAGCTTTCTTAAAGAGCCAAGACTTGGACCCATACAGACACAGGTGAGACGTGTGAGTGGTCTAGACCACTCTGCCACCTGGGCTCTTACCTATATGAGTACTAAGATTTTTATAACATTCAAAAAACATGAAAGCTTTTGTAAGGAAAAAAAAAACAATCCAAGCACAAATAATATCCCACAAAAAGGAAGTTCCAGTTATCATGACACAATCATCAAAATAAAAAAATGTAATTACACTGAGAAAATTTACGTTATTTCCAATGTGATTAAAATGTATAACATTTTTGTGGCAAAATCTGTGTTTAGGACCCTTGTTCATTGAAACAAGTGAAATTTTGACATCTTATCATGAGAAGGTATTACACAAAACAAGTCCTTACAGGAGGCTGGTTAATAATGCTGTGTAAGAAAATGACTCATGAGAGCTAAGCAGCTCCAATTCCATGCCAAAATATCTACTGACTGGCAAGGGATAGGCTTATGACATTATTGACATAAACTGAATGTAATAGGCTGAATCTAAAATTGACACTGGCTTCATAATACAAGACATATAGAGAAAAGGGCATATACATTATCCAATTGCCAATTTAACCCTGCTCCAACTTATATATATAATTCCAATTTTAATGAACTGACTGCGTTTTATATGTTTTGACTGGATGTAAACAGTCACGTGATACTGATCTGGAATTTTTTACACATCGATAAATTCTGCAGACAACTTTTGCTTCCCTGTTTCCAGATCATTTGATGTGAAGTTTTATCTATATCAATGCCTTATACCCTAATAAAAACAACAAGCTCCCACCCACCCACTCCTGTGATTTCCGATCAAAAATGACAAACCACAGATTAAAATCGACCATTAGAAGTTAAAACAATGTAACTGCACAGACCTTCCTGCACTCCAACACACCCCTTTTGCCCAAGAAGGCCTATGGCAGGCTTTAAAGCCAATCTTCGGAAATTATTGCATTTCACCTCGACAACATGTTACAGCAGCAGTTATTAAAGGTCAGGGTCACATGTCAACCAAGGGATCTCACTAAAAATGGACACAATTTTGCTTTTGAAATATCGAAATGCATAGAAAGTAACAATGACATTACTATAACAACACGTGCCATACGCAAGCGTAATTTTTGAAAAAAAATGTTCCTGGTTTAACAGCAACAACCATTTTTTATATACACGTATTAAAATAATGATCATAACAATATATTACTGGCATGACCCGCTATGACATTCTACCTGTATCACTGTATAAAGAATCGATGAATCTTGGCTAGCAAAGATAGGGCTATGTACTCTATTGCAGTTAAGAGGCTAATGAAAGAAAACTTCGATGTACATAAAAGTGAATGTTTTGTTGATTAAATCTGCTGATCTGATGTTTGAAAGGAAGTAAATTGGAATTCTAAGGATTAAATGATCATGGCTGGGTATTTATCGATGTGTAAATTTGACCTAATCACTCACAAAGTTTACATAAAGTCCTTTGGACTTTATTTACTTTGTGAGTGATTAGGTAAAATTTACACATCGATAAATACTCAACCATTATTTACTTTGTGAGTGATTAGGTAAAATTTACACATTGATAAATACCCAACCATGATCATTGTTATGGAGCCCCCACTTTGTTGGGGGTGGGATGTTATGTTGGTGGAACTGATTGATGGATTGTACCTTCTTACAAGGTGTCCGCTTTATTGGGTTATCGTTATCTTGAGGGCGATCACCTTCAGTGTTATTGCCTGGATCGAGTAGATATTAATATAAAGTGTGAAACTTATAGGTGGAATAGATAGAGATCTGAGCAGATATATAAACGGAATGACATGAGCCCCCATACATGATAAAACAACAATTTAATCGATTGCATAACAACTGTGATAATACATCACATTAGGAAGATAAACTTCTTTTGAAATAAATCATTCACTGAATTTCAAACACAAATATACTTATATATAAATAGCCGATCTATTTTAAATGATAGAATTGGTTCATCATAGAATCGAGTGAACAATCGAAGTCATTGCCTTGTACAACTTCATAACCTGCTTATTTCCGGTTCATTCCAACTTCACTGTGGCTGTTCTTCTTGGTCCTTTCCACTTTTCTTTTCTATTCTCCAAACTCTCTATTGTCTCGCCTCTTTCGGCCCTCGAACTTTGTGTGGGTAGGTGGATACGTAAGTATGTGATACGTAGTTACTTGGATAAGTAGGTCGTGGATACATTCCGTGAAGCTACTTCCCCCTTGAGCTTTCTAGCTTTGCTCGCTTCTACCACCAGAATTGTGTCCGTCATCTTTCCAGACATCCGACCCCTTGAATATGTGTTTTACGAGAGAATTTCTTTTAAATTCAACCTCGGAGTCTCCTCCATTTGTTTTCTCTTGCAAAAATACATAGACTGACTAAATTTTGCGATGGGACATATTAAAACCAAGAAATTTCATGTGGGAACCACGCCCCTTATTTAGCGTAACCAATCCAGATTAAATATATCTCCCGCCTTTTATAACTAGGCGCCAAAATTGTAGTCTGCGTGACCTCGAGATTTCCAAATAAGTGATTCTGGAAAATTTCAAAATCTGACATTTCTGATACAAGATCGAAGTTAACCCTATCCTTTCAGTCTGTCTGACTGTTAAATAAACAAATGCTTAATTAAGAATCACTTCTCTCACATGACACAGACATTAAAAATCCATGCAGTATGGCAATTTAACAAACACTGGTCCCCATAAATCTAATTAATCGTTCACCTGCCCAAACTAATGTGCTCTTCATAGATCAACAGAAATTTGCACCCTTACAATCATTTAATCCTATTGTAAAAAAATCTGTCCCTCTCATGTCAATTCATACATGGCAAAAATATATAGTACAGCCAAAGCCCTAACCTTTAACTGTCAACCACCCACCTAGAACTTAAACAAATGTGTTTAAAATTATTCAACAGGATCATGCTCAACACTCACCTTTACTCTTTGATCTATGATACATGTACATGGTTCATCTGTATTACTAGCTTTTACTAGTCCTACTTACTTACATTTCTTATTTGATGAAAAAATGTATGTTACAGTCTGGGATAATATTTCTCTACTTTTAATAATAACACAACATTCACAAATAAGCCAAATCCTGCATGTCAGGTCCATAATGTACAGCACTGCTGTAAAATATGTGATCCCAAGGTGCAAAAGGTCAAGCTATCATGTTGCAAAATTAAATTGTCTTAGCTTCATACTGATTCATCCAATGTGTGAACAAAATCCATATGAGGTCAGGAAAAATAAATAAATAAAACTTTCACCAAAACCATAATAAAATTGTTCTATTACTATAACCTTGACCCTGGGGTAATATGAATAGGCATGCATGTTACCAAATGAATAGTTTTATAATGATACATTCCAAGTACATGTACAAGAAAATCCATCAACAGGTTTAGGAAATATGAGCAAATAAACAAGAGTCTCTTGAAGGGAATGATGCTCTACTGGGCATAAAGAATTCCAAAGAATTTAAGATTAGATCATTTCTTCCTTTTAACTGTCATGTGCTGAAACCATCACCAATATTCTTCAGCAATAACAAAATTTTTAAATTAGCTGCTGTGGTACACATACTGGATGTCATCATGACACCATTTTCATTTAGAATAAAGTATAAATCATTTGAAGTCTTTTATTGAAAAACCTGTGACATAATGATCATCCATTCAGGGGAAAATAGTGGCAAGATTTTTAAGATATTCATTGTGACAGCCATATTGGATGATTGAGTGGTGCCATTTTCATTTAAGACCTGGTAAAATCCTTCTGTCATAATGATCATTCATTCAGGAGGAGTGGTGATGAGAAGTCGTCATGGCAGCCCTACTGGATACCATTTTTATTTAGGACCACCTAGGTCTTGTAATAAGTCTATTGGTGAGAAACCTATATTGATATAGGTATCCAATTGGAAGGGGTAGTGATAACAATATTTCCAAGATAAAACTTTCCATTCAGGAGTAGCAATAACAAGATTTTCAAGATGGCCAATGTTTTAGTTAAACAGCATGTTGATATGACCATCCATTCATGAGTAGTAGCAATAGCAAAATTGTCAAGATCGCCACTGTAGTGGCCATACCTTATGTCCAAGCAGTACCATTTGCATTTAGGTCCATTCAGATTCAGGGGATTAATGTGTGTAAAGTTTCAAGACAATCCTCCAAGTAGTTTAAGAGGAGTAGTGATAACAACCTTAAGCTAATGGACAGATGAATAACAGAGGAAAGACAACAGACAATCCCATAAGGTCTTCTGGTCTATGACTAGTACAGCTAATAAAAATGACTGCCATAGGTATTTTACACAGCATATTACTATTAATAATGAAATGTGATCCATGACAATAAATGCCTTATAATGGGATCACCTGATACTGAGGATGTTATAATCAGGATACTGTAAAAAACAAACACTATGCAACATTTGCAGTCACAAGAATGCCAAATTTCTGGAATGAGAAGTGTGAGAACCAATTGCTGTACTAATTACCAACTGAAACTTAAAGTTATAGGGTGGAATGAAACACATTGGAAATGTTTAATTCCCACACCAACCAAACCCCCTTTTTTTCAAAATCACATCAACAAGAATTATCATAATATGAAAAGACAAATGTCACCTTGATACAACTTTTACAATATATATGGTTGACACAATTTTTTTGTTTATATTAAAAAATAATACTTACAAAAATACACAAAAGAATCTTGTCCTTAATTTTTTTCAACTAATATGCCATCATCCAATAAATCTGTGGCTAGCTGCAAGATGAAACCCACATCCCATCACTTATTGGGAACAGCTAGTAACTGCATACAATACCACACAAGCCAGACATAAATCACATTAAAGAGCCTTGCTCTCGATAAAGGACACTGAAGGTAATTCCTCTAATTGTCCTCAACCACTCTGGATTGCCCCATAACCTGATGTGGCAGATAAACAATGGTTCTGCTTCATTTAAAACTGATTAAAGTTTGATAAAACAGACAGGCATGGCCAGTATATCATTACCGGACAGCCTCCAATGGCAGACCATATATGAATAAATCATTTAACAATCTATCAAGGACTCATACAAGAAAACTGTAAACAGTGGTTAACTAGTTGGATTACAATCCCACAATGCAGTCCACTTTTGTAAAATTGATGCTTATGGCAGGATCATTATTACATTATGATATGTCACTTTTTTGTACTGAAGTGTATCATTTTGCTAAGAAATAACTCCATGAGATATGGAAGTAAAATTACATAGTTGTGAATTTTATAGCGCATTAAATAACAGTACTGTGAGAGAAACTCCTAAAGAGAAGGTGGTGATCAAGTCCCTGGCCTTCTGCTCCTGGATTTTCCTGGTCCCCATAAAAGGTGGATAGCTTCAGCTTATTATCAACTTTTCCACCATAAACATATTTCTTCAGGAGCTCATCAAGATGGTGAATGCTCTAAAGACTGATGACTGGTTTTTACCTAGATGAGGAGGTTTTCAAATTTTGAGCAATGCCATTTAGCCTTGCCTTTGCTCCAAGATCTTTTACCATGGTGATGAGAGATGGGAGTACTTCCCGCCCACTTGACTCTGGAGATTCCCATCCTCCAGTATTTCAGTGGCCACAAAGAGTCTCTTAACAATATCTGTCCCACAGTTGGTCTACAGTTACACTGCTGTTACGTGTAGGCTCGTACAAATGTAACAGAAGAAAGAGTGAAGTCAACAAGCTTTGTATATTTTAACAAAATAATTTATTTCCCTAGAAAACAATGTAAAAATTGGTAAATAGGACTTATTGTGAATATAATTCAAAATTTGATCCTAAGAATGAAAACACAAGTCCTATCACTAAATAGTTCTATTAGAATCCAGTTCGAATCTCGACGATGTACAAATATGGAAGGTGATGACATCAAATGAGGTCCAATGTACGAATATCAACAATTCCTCTACTGAATCACAGTTTTTGTTTCCGAATAATTCCAGAATAAATTTCCATGAATATCTTTCAGAATTTTTTTATAAAAAAGTCAACTTGTTAAATTTCCAGGAGAATAAATTATTAAATCCAAAAATCAGATGAAAAAGAAACAATCTGGCAACAAATAAATATAACACCTTGTTCCTTCAAGATGTTAAAACGACTCTCCCAGAGAAATATTAAGAATGCATATTTAAACCCCAAAAACATCATTTCAAGTCTCGCGAGATGGGTCATGTGGTCTCTTACTACAAGAAATCCATCACGTACGCCAGTGTAGCCCCACTTAAAAACCAATAATATATAAACGTTGTTTACACATGGTGATCACGCAAGGAAAGTATGGCCCTGATACTGACCAATCATTTTAACTGCCTGTTTACAAACTTCCCCAACCTAAGACAAACTAGGTTAACTAAAAATAATTCTCATGTAACATGTTTTACATCTTAGATAAATAACATTTAGTAAAAGAAAATATCGAATTACTGAAAAAGAATTTTGAATCCTTTCAATAATCATTACAATAAAATGTAATGAAACAAAAATAAAATAAAAAAGAATTTTAAAACTAACACACAAGCAATTTAATTACATATACGTAACACTGCTTGGACTCATTCCGAGCCCTGGAGAAATTGGAACTATTCCCTTCTCAAGAGTTTGTTGATGTGGGGATGAATTTCACCACCAACACTGGATGAGTTGCCATTACTCTACTGGATCAAGGAATACTGGGGGAAGAAAGGCATTTTTTCTTCCTTTAGTTTAGTGTCGTGACTTTGAAATGTAGATATTAATCATGATTATGAATACAGTTTCATCTTATATTCAATGTGATTAATTGATTGATTGATTGATTGTTTCATTACAAATTAGTGCATACAAGACTACTACATTCATGTTGTGGCATGGGAGTAAACTGCAATGCAAACAGACACTATTGCAGCCAAGCTGGCTGGTCTAATTAAGTTTACAACCTGCAACTGATTAATGAGCCCAGCACCTTAACCACTTAAAGCCACAGTAGTTCCCAAACAACAGAAAGGACACTTTAACCTGAATTCTTAGAGGAATCATGATGCCTGTCACAATAGATAATAATGCCAATAAACAGTACATACTAAAGGTACTCCTGAATTAAAACTGATACACTGGGCACTGATTGACAAGATACTAAAAAAATCCTGTATACCCTGTAATACCTATAAGGTTTATCTGAGTTTATCAGATAATACATGTAGCTATGGGGCCTTCAGTGCTATGCAAATTAATGTTAAACAAATGCAACAAGAGCTGAACAAGATGTACCTCCTGGTAATTTCAGTGTACTTTGTGTGACTTTAAAGAGTCATATAGTGCATGTAGGATAAAATATGCACTTACCGTTACTATGTTTGCACTGTACTGAATTAAGTACAGTGATTGAATACTTGATGCATTTTGTCTACTAAAGTTAAGATCAAGAAAATCACTCATCGTCTTGTTCTGACCAGGTAACAACTGGCTGTGCAGATTAAAATGGAACTAATATTTCCTCATCTCTGGGTCCAGCAGATGCTGATTCCCACTCCAAGAATAAATGCGTGTATTTTCTACCCTCGACAAGTGCAAGTTAAACATTGCATAACATCTGCTGTACATCAATTAAGTATCGCTTTTATTAAAGTGCCAGGTTTAATTAATTATTTCAGGTGGTATTGTAGTTAACTATGTCTTACATCTGTATATAATTCTCTTGATAAAAGTAATTATTGTCTAGTTATGATACATCTGTACTTACTGTTAAATTTAACAGCAACAATTCCTGTTAAATATGCTGTTAATGAGCCCAGTGGGGTATGTTATATCCAGTAGTTGAGGCTGACAGGCAAACTGAAACAACCAAACCAATTATTGGCTGAAATGGTGTGTTTGTAGACTCAATGAATCAATGTCATCAAGTTTCCCTTTACAGCCAAACATTTAAATTTGTGACCATTTGTTGCAAAATTTGTAACTCTTTAAGTACATGTATTGAACTTAAAATAGAATTAAGAAGTTACAGTGTAATTTAAATTAATAACCTCATAAGGAAATATTTTACAAGTAATTTCCCACTTAATGTATCATTTTTTAAAATTCAAGTACACATTAATCCTTAATAAGGAGTGTGAATGGAGAGTGGATACATTGTTATAATTTTATTATAGGATTTAGGTTTTGTGCAGTTCAGTTTGTACATATGATAAATGTCTTCAACTTACACAATCAGACCATAAGTTAGGTCAGCATTAATCTAGAAAGGTCATCAGGGAATGCTTTCTCTTAGGTTCAGCTAAGATCTTTGATTAACTAGGGTCAACCATAGAGCAGACTGTTTGGTGCTGCCACCTTCTGGGATCCTTTCCACCTATCCTCGTTGCCGGAGGCTGTGATGGCACCATGCTCACATCTCCAACAGACTGAATGGCCCAGACCGGGGCAAAGAGCCCAGCCCGGGGCTATAACCAGTCGCAAAAGCACATAGTGCACAGGTGACTTAAATCCTTCAGTCAGTCAGTCATAGAGCAGACTGAGTGTCAGTCAGTCAGCATGTAGAACTAGAAGGCTTCAAACTGAATTAAAAGTCCCCCCAACCCCCAACCCCTCCTTTGTCTAATTTGCCAAGCAGAGCACAGTTACATCAGATTAAGCACTACAATACTTTTGCAAAACCTTGAAAATAGCAGTGACCTGTGACGAAAAACAAAATTGCAACCATGTTACATTTACTGTCTCTCAACTTCTTACAGGTATATTTCTCCACAAAGTATACTAAAAAGAGTCGTTGCAAGTACAAATAAAATTAAGAAATCGCCTTGAGACTGCAAACCTTTTCCTTAATCCAACACTTATCTAAGGGCATTAAAAGGGTTTTTATAAGCTGGACCATTTTAGCATCAAACTTGCAGTGGGTACCTGTGATCTTTAAGTAAGAGGATAAGTAATGTGGTGAAGAAAAATACGTGTTGAGTGAAAACATGGCAGGGAGAAGTTAATAGTGCAACTCACTCATTCTAGGGGTGAGTGCATGGAAACATTTCCCTATGCCCAGTAAGCTGTATTCCCACTAAAATGCATAGTTGTGGGAACATGCAACTACGATGGTCAAAATTAAGGGCATAATATTGGACAAAGACATCTGCAGAAATTTTTCGGGAGTTGGGGGTTTGGGTTGCAAAGCCATTTGTTAAAAAATTGGGGTGGGTGGGGGGTGAGACAGGGGGGATACATCAATTATACATGTATATGTCAATCATCATACATACAAATTGTGACACAGAATCAATGAATATATGGCTATCTCGGGTCAGAACTTTTTTCTTTCACCGCAAATTCCTAATCACGAATAATCTTGATAATATATTTACAGCAGTAAAATTTTACAACTGCCTAGATACATGTATGCCAAAAATAACCCAAGTGTCCTATTTATCCCAACTTGTTCCTTTATTCCGTCTTTATAATTTTATTTCTTCCCTACTGATGGTGCCTCAAGCAAAAGTGGCAACACCCTGCCCAGTAAATTTAAACTGAAAGGACATTAGTAGTATTTGCACAAAATAGTACAAATATTGAGATGTGTTAAACACTGGATGTGCTAGGAAATAAGTACACATACATTAAGCAGACAAAAGAAGGCAGCAATGGGATTCTAGACACCTAAATTCCTTCCTGTGTAGTTTAACAACAATTCTGAAATACTATCTTATCTACGGGCTTATGATAAAATGATATCATCCTTTGAAATACAGCACAACACTATGAAACTAAAGCCAGGTAAAATACAAAGTACTAACTTTCAATCCCTTAAACTAAACTGATACACCTGTTGACAAAAATTATGTCACAGTACAAGACACTCAATCAGAATGGTTTAATGGCTGGTGTGCTGGGGTTAAACTAATAATAAAAACAGTCTTCCAGAGATTACATACCCCTCCATTTCCTCTCCAATGTCAAGTCTCCTCCTGAAAGTACCCTGATATATCCCTCCAGACTCCCACTTTGTCAAGACCCATACTAAAAGTATCCTCACATATTCCTCCAGTGCCCACTTATATCAAGTCTCTAAATGAAAGTACCCTGATATATCCCTCCAGACCCCCACTTTGTCAAGACCCATACTAAAAGTATCCTCACATATTCCTCCAGTCCCCACTTATATCAAGTCTCTAATTGAAAGTACCCTGATATATCCCTCCAGACCCCCACTTTGTCAAGACCCATACTGAAAGTATCCTCACATATTCCTCCAGTCCCCACTTATATCAAGTCTCTAATTGAAAGTACCTTGATATATCCCTCCAGACCCCCACTTTGTCAAGACCCATACTGAAAGTATCCTCACATATTCCTCCAGTCCCCACTTATATCAAGTCTCTAATTGAAAGTACCCTGATATATCCCTCCAGACCCCCACTTTGTCAAGACCCATACTGAAAGTATCCTCACATATTCCTCCAGTCCCCACTTATATCAAGTCTCTAATTGAAAGTACCCTGATATATCCCTCCAGACCCCCACTTTGTCAAGACCCATACTGAAAGTATCCTCACATATTCCTCCAGTTCCCACTTATATCAAGTCTCTTACTGAAAATACCAGACATACCCTTATGCAAAGTCTCCTCTCCTCTTGAAAGCACCCTATAATATCCTTCTAGCCCCAACTTTATGTCAAGTCTCCTACAGAAAGTATTGTCACATATCCTTTAAGCCCCCACTTATATCAAGTTTTCTACTTAAAGTACCCTGACATATCCTTCCAGTCCCCACCTGTGTCAAGATCCCCTACTGAAAGTATCCTCACATATCCCTCCAGTCCCCACTTGTGTCAATACCCCTCTTTGAAAGAACCCTTACATATCCCTCTAGTCCCCACACTTGTGTAAAGACTCCTGCTGAAAAATACCCTATTGCCCAGCTGTCAAATTTTATACTACTTATGCAAGTACCTTCTGGTCTCGCAACACAATCTATATACTATTTATGTCATACTTTGTTTCCATGGTAACATTAAAGATACTGAATGCACAAAAATTGTAAGCATGGAAAAGCACCTCTATATGTCTGATATGCATACTAAGTTTGGTTGAAATATCTTCAAGAGTTTCTGCTTCTCAGACCCTGAAAGTAGCCAAAGATGTAAAGTATTACTGATGCTTGAAATATGAAAGTGAAACTCAATGGCAAAAATACACCTAGCACATAACTTATTTTCTGTTAAAATTCATTGATTTATCACCCATCTGATTTCCCTGCAGCATATGAATGTATTACACATTTTACAATTTTTCAGCTGGACATTGGCACAAACTTTTTACCTACCGTTTATACTTGCTTATGAGTCCAACTGCAAACTGCACATACTCGGATCTGCTGTCGTATAATGCAACTGAAGATCTGAGTCTGTGCAGTTTGTTTGGAACAATCAGTGGAACAAACAACACAGACCCTGATCTGCAAGCACATTATGCAACCGCTGATCAGGACCATTGTTGCTTGCACTTTTGACTTGACTTATAAGTAAGTACATACGGCATATATACTGTATGTAGAATCTGTACAAAATGTCTTTCTGTCCTTAGGTATTACACCAGGAGGTAAAGCTGAATAACATCTAGATAATACCAATACAAGTCCTCCAACAGATGTGATCAATACAGAAAAACAAACACTCTCACCATGTTAGGTCCCAAAACAAACTCACCCTATTGATATTCAAGTGGTCTTAGCTGATTTCTCCCCTTTGCCCAGGTATTTAAGTGGCTATATTGTTATCTCCCCCTTCATTGTGATAGGACTTGCTAAATAGACTCAAACATACAGGTGAACAGCAATAAAAATAATCAACAGAAGAGATTTGCACTCCAGACCCTATATTAGGCTTTATATAATGGATGTATTGTGCAGACAGACTATTATCCCATCACTGGTACTCAAAAACAGTGCCTGGTCCCAATCAAGCTGGTTCTGAATTACATGTGCTAGATTACCTCTCACAATTTCATGAGTGCAATGATAGCAGTGCTCTGACTGCTGTGAGGAATAAATTAACAACAACAAAACCTGTACTCTCAAACCATAGAAAAACAATATTCTTACCTTGTTTTTAGAAATACTTATAAGGCAGAGTCTATGTGGAGGAACATTTAGCAGTAAAGTTACTACATTGTAATATGACCTGTTTGTATTAAGAGTACTGGCATGAAAAATGGACTTTGAAAGTCACCAATATGGTTGATTGATTGATTGATTGATTGTAATTTTATGGTGCATCAGCACTGTTAGGCTATTTAGTGTCATACAAAAGGTCATATCTACGATCATTTAAAAGTGGTAAATGGTTTCGTATCGACCAGCGATATAAAACCAGAGTTGAAGGTAAAATGATAAAATAATCACAGTAATAAATAAAGCTTCCTGATCAATGAGGAATGTAAATGGTGTATGTTAATGAAGACAGATGAGAAGGGACGGTATATAAATTACATAAAACTGCTGAAGGTGATAGCATAAAAGTTATACCTTAGAATAAATGTTTGCTTCTTTCAGGAATTCCATAATACAAGAAACGTTTATTGTATCAAAGAGTTCCTTCATGTCATGCACATTGTAGTACTGAGCGTGCATAGGTTGGAGGTTGAAACACTCCATGATAAAGTACTTAACAGTGAATTGTTCATTGCAAGAAATACACTCTGGCGGGTCCTCTCCTTTTAGTATGTGGGAGTGGGTTATATAAGTATGACCAATTCTAATTCTTTCAATGACTACCTCCTCCCTATGGATGGTTCTGTAGGAAGGAGTCCATTCTCCTAGGGTTGGCTTGATTGCATGAAGTTTGTTATTTACTGCATCATTCCATGATGCCTGCCATTTCTGCCGTAAAGACTCTTTGATACTAGGTTTAAAATCAGTATATGGTGTTTTAAAATCAGATGGTTCAAGGGATAGGGCCATTTTAGCAGCACGATCTGCTTTTTCATTACCTTTAATAACAATATGGCTGGGTAACCAACAGTATACTATATTGTGGGAGGTACTCAGCTTAGTATTTTTGACGAGAATATTGGTTAATAATGGGTTCTCCAGTTTTCTATTGTGTAGTGACTGAAGTACTGATAGCCAATCTGAGAAGATGATGCTGTTTAAAATATGTCTTTTTTCGATATATTGCAGAGCAAGGTCTACTGCTCTCATTTCGCCTGAAAAAATTGATGTACTATTTGGTAAGCGAACTTCTGTTGTGTGTTTTCCACTAACGAAGGCTGCAGAAGCCTTTTCCTCATCCTTTGATCCATCAGTATAAATTCTTGTGTAGTTTTCAAATTGGGTGAGGAGTTCAAGATAAGGGTCATGGAAGATGGAAGAGTTTGTCTCCAGTTTTTTTCCATTGTGTAATGTAAAAAGTACTTTTGGTTGTTTAAGTAGCCAGGGAGGTGTTTCGGAGATGGATGTTTTCTAAATTTTAGACAAAGATCAATTTTGGTACTGTCATGGCTGGATGATATTCTAATGCCAAAGGAAGGTATGGCATTTGGTTTATTTTCGTATAAGGTTTTGTGTTTGGGTTGAAAAACAGCCGAAAAAGCAGGGTTCAAAGGGTTTGTTCTTAATTTGACAGCATACTGTGCGGAAAGCATTTCTCTACAACGTGATAAAGGTGGTTTGTTCACTTCAACGAGAAGGCTTTCACATGGGGATGTCTTAAATGCTCCTAGAGTGAGTCTTATTCCTTGATGATGAATTGGGTCAAGCATCTTCAAATTAGAATTCCTAGCTGTACCATAAACAATGCAACCATAATCCAATTTGGAGTGAATAAATGTTCTATATAAGCTGAGGATGAATTTTCTATCAGCACCCCAGTCAGTGTGCGCTACTACTTTAAGTAGATCAAGAGATTTCAAGCATTTAGCTTTCAAGTTCTTAAGGTGTGGAATAAATGTATATCAAAGATAATATGTGAGTTTAGGTTCATCATGATGTCTTCATAACTGACAGAAATGTATACATACTGTTTTTGATTTGGAGAACTTGAAACCGTTAGTACTGTCCCAATTTTGAACCTTGTTGATATTTTGCTGTAGTTGTCTTTCAACTGTATGCATGTGCTTGATTGATAACATATTAGAAAGTCATCAATGGATAAGGAGCAATCCACACCAGGAGCCAAACACTTGGCGATGCTATTGATTTTAATGTTGAAAAGCGTGACCGATAAAATACTGCCCTGGGGCACACCCATCTCTTGATCGTGTATATCAGAGAGGGCGGAGCCCACTCGTACCTTGAATTCCCTGTCTGAGAGAAATTTTGATAAGAAAGAGGGCAGACGGCCTTTTAGACCTAGATCTTGCAGGTCATTTAGTATCCCGTACTTCCATGTTGTGTCATAGGCCTTTTCTAAGTCAAAGAAAACCGCTACTAAATGTTCCTTCTTGATAAAAGCATCACGAATAAATGTTTCAAGTCTAACCAGATGATCATTGGTGCTAAAACCGTAACGAAAGCCACTTTGGAAAGGTGATAATAAATTGTCGGTTTCCAAGTACCATACAAGCCAAGAATTGATCATTTGTTCCATTGTTTTGCACATGCAGCTTGTCAGTGCAATGGGTCAATAGTTGGTAGGATCTGCGCTATCTTTACCTGGTTTGGGAATTGGTATTACTGTTGCTTCTTTCCAAATTTTTGGTACATTACCAGTAATCCATAAATCATTGAACATTTCCTGAAGAACTGTTAATGATGGTTCTGGTAGGTGTTTCAAAAACTGGTAATGTATATCGTCAGGCCCTGTGGATGTATCATGGGCCTTATTCAAAGATTCTGTAAGCTCCAACAGTGAAAACGGTTGATTATAACTTTCTGAGTTATTCAATGTGAATTTCAACAGTCTTTTCTTTTTGAGTTTTTAATCTTCGGACGGCTTCTGAATAATTAGACGATGAGGAATTTTTTGAGAAACTATCAGCAAGTATATTAACTATTTCATGTTTGGAATTGGAATTGTTATTTAGTTTCAGTTGTTGGAAAGAATTGTTTTCCCTTTTCATTTATTTTGCGGATCATGTCCCAAACTTTCTTTATAGAGGAACGAGAATTTAAAGTTGAAACATATTTTTTCCACGATACCCTTTTACTTTCTTTAATTGTGCGGTGAGCTTTGGCCCGAACAATATGGTACTTAAATTTTCAGGCGTTGGACAATTATTAAAATTTTTCAGAGCTTCTCGGCGTTGTCTAATGGCTTCTTTACATTCTTTGGTGAACCACGGTTTTTGGGTTCTTTTACAGCTCAGCGAGGACTTAGGAATGGATTCCTCTGCAATCTCAATTAAGACAGAAGTAAAATGTTGAATAGGGACATTGTTGTTTAGAACGGTATCCCTGTTAAGCCTAGCTGTACAAAGTGTTTCAAACTTGGCCCAGTTGGCCTTCTTTAAATTCCATTGTGGAATTGCATCATCAATTGTAACATTGGTGTTTTTAAGAGAGATTGGAAAGTGGTCACTGCTGTGAAGGTCATCAGCGACCTTCCAATTATAATCCAAAAGTAGCAAAGCAGAACAAATTGTCAAGTCGATACACATGTATGTACCCATTCCTGGGTGTAAGTACGTCAGAGATTTGGTGTTATATAGATACAAATCGTGTCTAGAAATGAAGTCTTCTACTTTGTGGCCTCTGCCACTTATGTGATTTGATCCCCATAAAAATGTTATGGGCATTAAAATCCCTGAGTAAAACAAATGGCACAGGAAGTTGTGAACAAGAGTGTCTAATTCGTTTGGTAATAGGTTGGTGTTTGGTGGTATGTAAATAGAACAAAAGGTAATCACTCGATGTAGGTGACACTTACAGCAATGGCTTGCAAATTTGTGTTTAACGGGATGACACTATGAGGGACTCTATTGTTCACAGCAACAGAAACTCCTCCTGAGGCCCTGTCAACATTCTGAAAGTAGGTGTTAAACAGGGAGTAGTTTTTAAGTGTGATGTTATCTGTATGTTTTAAAAATGTTTCCTGAAGGCATAGTACTGCAGGATCATATTCATTTAAAAGCAGAAGAATATCACTGTAATTGGCTTTAAGTCCTCAACAGTTCCATTGTATGATGGTATTCTTCATTATATTTTCAAAGTGGAGATTGTTGAGATAGGTTAGACCTTTTGCGGAGACAATCTGCGTGGTTATTTCTCTGGAGGAAGTACGGGAATGATTTTTTTGGTGGTAGTTCTGGAGCCACCTTGAGAAGATGGAGCAGTTTCTTCTGCATCCATGCTCTCAATGTCTCCAAACCTATTATAGAGTTTGATGGGATTATCTGACCCCTTTTGCTGCCTATTTCCTTGAGATTTGTTTTTATTCCTTGGTGATCTTGGTGGTGGGGCATTATTAAATGTTGTTTGAGTAGATGCTGTGTTTTTCTGTGCTTGGTAATCGGGAGGTGTTAGAGTTTGATGTTGAATTGGGTGGATCTGTCTGTGTTTGAGCATCCTTTGTTGTTTTGGGATTGTTTTTCACTATAGTGGAGAAGGATAGGCCAGGGAGGGATGTTTTTGCCTGTACAATTTTTCTAGCCTCTGGATAGGGAATGTTTGATGTGTACTTTACCCTCTGTATTTCCTTCTCCTGTTTCCAGGTATCACAATCCTTGGAACTGGCATGGTGCTCCTTTCCACAGTTGACACAATGCGGAGCTGCTTTACACTCAGATTTCTGATGAGAATGGTCTCCACATCTGCCACATATTTGGCTTTTTGAGCATCGGTCTTCATGATGGCCATATTTCCGACATTTATAATATCGAAGTGGGTTAGGTATGTAAATCTCAACCTTCAAGTGCAAAAAGCCAACTTTTACCACTCTGGGTACTGTTGGCCTGTTGAAGATGAGTACAAAGGTGTTGGTGTCCTGCAGATTGTTGTTACATTTAATTTGTATTCTCCGGACCGCAGTGATACCTTCGTTTTTCATTCCTTCAATGATATCTTTGTCGCTGACTCCAGCCAAGTCACGACAGCGAATCACGCCTTTGGACGTATTGAGTGCTGTGTGCGCAAATGAGGTCACTGGAATATCAAAGAATGTTTTCATTTTCTGGATATTCTCTGTTTGACCTCATCGCTCACACTCAACAAGTAGGCAGCCCGATTTCAACTTTTTAACACTTTTTGGTGAGCCGATCGATCCTGTAATTGTCTTTTCAATAACAAATGGAGAGAGTGCGGCAAGTGGTTTTGAATCATCTTTAGACTGTATAACCATGAAGCATAGAAATGACTCCATGCTACATGGTTCGTCATCTGAGTCAGATCCAGTTTTGGTGCATCTGAGTTGATTTTTTAAAAAATTTTCCATGTTGGTTTGTTTAAGATTCAGCACCCATGCTCCCTGCCCACCAAGAAGCCCAACAAGGGGACACTTTTCAAGTGCCAGGGATACACAGATGTTATACTCAGTAGGCAAAATCACCACCTGACTAATCTTGTAAGATATACTCAGTCAGTAAAATTACCTCCCGATTGACCCGCTAAACCACCACCTTCTAGGAAGTCTTCTAAGACGTGGGAAAGGGAAAGTTAAAGGGATAGAATGTAGGGGCAATGGTGGTATCAAGAGAGATACAACAAGAAAGAAAAAGAAAGTGAGTGAGTAAATAAAAACTTCCTAGGGCTTGGCATGACGAGCTGATTTGTCGAGACCGGGCCCATCCCGACCACCCGTCTAGAAGAAGTAGAGGCCAAAGTAGTGTACTGCATTGGAAAGCCTCTGCTCAACTACCAGGATCCTTTCCTCCCCCAACACAGGATGCAACCCACGGCAAACAGGTTGCCTCTACTTAGTCGCCTCTTACGACACGTAGCGAGGCACATTGGGCCAATTCTACAACCCCGGACCCACAGGGGGACACAAATATGGCCAGTTTGCATTAGAGTACTGGCATGAAAAATGGACTTTGAAAGTCACTAATTTGGCCATTTTGTATTAGAGTACTGGCATGAAAAATGGACTTTCAAATTTATTCGAATAGATTAGTAAAAGAAATGTTTCAATACAACAGGGATGCTTCCAACCATAAGATCTAATTGAATGACAAGTTTAAAGGAGACCAGAAATAAAAAATTTCTTTTATGTATGTAATTCTCTACAAATTTTAATTCAACTGTAATGTTTATAAATTACATATCGTAGGCGGGTAGTGATTATATTGCATGGAAGATACCATGATTCCGAAAATTGCCGAGTTTTTCCGAGTTTTGATGAGACGACAGATCATGTGGTCCTGTGACGCAATACAAGCCGGTCCTTGAATAGAAACAGAAACATGGCGAGCGAGACTGAGAGGAGGAGACCAAATTTGGGTTGCACATTAAAAAGTTGAATCTGTTTCTGAGAGATGCTCATAACTATATCTGTTGAACTGTGTGTTAAGATTTTTTTTAAAAAAGCAATGTAATTTTAAAATAAATACTTATACATTGTGTGCTGTGCAAAAATGTGATAAGGATTAAGTGATGGTGCCCGATGTAAAAATTAAAAATTTACCACAATGCAATAAATTCAATTAAGAAGGATGAGATTCAATCGTATTATATGTAAATGACATATCCATTATCTACCCTCAACACACCACCTAATGACTAATATTTTGAAAATATACATCCAACACTGATGTATATACATCCAACAAGTGTCATGTGTACCTTGATTTGGGCAAGCAGACTGTTTGGAAATTTATTCAGCCCCATATTTGAGAAACGCCTGTTGTATCTCCAGCATGAGCTGAAATCTCTTGAAATGACTGATTTTACCAGGTATTTTCTTGATATGGTCCATTCATGCACCACACATGACCATGTGCAGAAGTCATCTTTTTCATAGACGACATTATGCCAGGGGTAAGGTGGGAGGAGGGCATTTGGCAAGATCATCTTTCATCTTTATCATGAAGAGAGAATCAAAAATTATGACTTGACTGGATTTTATTCTTATCAAATATTGGTGTTGATTTGACTGCCCATCTAAGCACGAGATTCTAATGGTAGTTGGACACAAATGCTGCTTTAAAAGCAGCATAGAGCACATACTGTTTAATTGATGAAATTCAAATTACTGCCTCTGAAAAATAAAAGATTCTTCTTCTTCTTATAAGACAAAAAGATTGGTATATTTGTGTGTTCTATCCACACTGTACAGAAGCCAATGGGAACCAGTCCTTTTGGGACTGGAAATCTTGTACTGGTGCAATGATGCGAGGCTGAGTAATCAGATTAAGAAGACTAACATGTGTACACAACAAGCTATTAATTGATTACCTTACTGTTGTAATCTGAGGGTTTAAGGCCAAATGCTGGATGTTTTATAATGATGTTAAAAGTAATACATGGATCAAAGGTGGTCATGACTTTCATTAAAGCCCCAATGCTGCCGTTAAGTGCAAAAAAGTTGTATATGCCAAATCATCTGAATAATACTGAATCTTGAAAGATATTGGACAGGTCCTCAACATCGTTGGGTTCCATTAAAAACAGAACATAAACATTTCATCACATTATGAACCATGTAATTTCTCCTTTGAACTGAGAAACACTTCCATTTTTCATGTGTATGAATTAAATCTGATATTAATTAGCGACATCCATGGGTCAACTGATTTCAGTTGAAAGTGGGAACACAAGATTTGATGATGTCACCACAGCAAACATAAGAAGTCAACACCACACTATGTCAGATTGTCTTCAGCCCAAGTTCATGCTTCAAAGTATTCCAGAGCCCAAGCTGATCACCAATATTCATCCAAGTCTTATTTTTATCTAATTCACGCTTTTTCTTCTCAGATCTGCTTAATAAACACAGCCTTTCCTCTCTTCATTCCCTCATGAATCAATATGTGTGCCACATGCAAATGTTGTTGTTATTAGTCACTAACAGAATTTGTTGTATGTAGCACATCACTCTTTTTGGAGCTCTCCCAAGAAAGAACGGAATTATGAGTGACTTCGTTGACTAAATTAAGGGGTGGCACCTTTTAATTCAAAACTGAATATTTGAACCTCTTGATTATTTGAAAGAAGGGTTTATGTCAAATAGCTTTTATAACAAATCATTTCCATCCTTTCAAACTTTTGTTAGACTGTAAGAATGGTGAAATTGATGATAAATGGTGGCATTGGGGATTTAATACAAAACTGCTCACCTTTGGCAGAGGTGAGATAAAAAGGAGAGATTGACCAAAACAATGATTTTGGAAAAAAACATGTGATACATATTTTGAGTTTTTGTATTGTTTAATTGTTTTTGCAGTGTTCAAGATATTTTTAAAGAATGTTTAAGGGCAGTTTAAGTTCAATTAACGTCACAATGCCAAAACAGATGCTAAAAAAAAAACCCCACTGACTGAAACTGGGGATTGCATGTTATATCCAACTCTGAAACTTTCTCCTCAGGATGAACTGAGATTGGTCACTATTTGTCACTGAGGATGAATGGCAGAAATGTTTAGTATGTCTTCAACCTGATCAATATCATATTTGTTTATAAGCAGCATAGCTGGTGACATATATACATATATGACATTCATTTCCCATATCAATGTCATGAATGTTTATCTGTCTACTTAGGTATAAAGCCCACATACCTTCTCTAAGTAAATAGGTCAATGAAGTGCAATTGCTGTACCCCATGTTTACAAACATGATCAAGTTTATTGTGCCTAAATTAAACCAGGGGACTTGCTTGGTTTCAAATGAAGCACGCATGTGCATTGCTGCACATGTTAAATTAAATCCACTGCATGTCATGATCACTGTATATAATATCAACTATTACTCCTCCTTTTATGAACTTGGAAAAAAAAAGTAAACAGACCCTAGACTTCTTCAGGGTCTGTCAAATGATTTAATGCAAAAATGCTCTATGCACAAGATTGGTTGGGCCTTACTCCTAATTTTAAATGGATTCAATAATGGAAAGCTGAAGAATGTGCACAATGAGCAATGTATGTCATTTATTATATATAAAAAGACCACTTGCCCACTGACCATTCTTATTGCAAGTTATGAGTGAATAGTGCTCCATCTAGTAAATTTCTGAAATAGCAGAGAACAAAAGTGATATCTTGAGCACTTTTTGGAACAAATGAGCATATGTGGGCAATCAAAAGGATTTTATACATCTGAATTTTGTTTCTTCAGAATTTCATATTTTTTCAGAAGTTGAAACAGATAAATGCTCATTTATACATTATCCTTAATTAAATAAAATGAAAAATCAGTGAGATAAATAGAAAATTACATAGCATGTGGGGTGTTTTAAAAATCCTGAGAGGCAGATGGCAAAGTTCTACAAAGGCAGATGGGAAGGGTTAAGATGGGCACAGTGATGATGTTGTGCCATAATGTTTTATTTCTACACCAGGCCATTTTTTTTTACATTCTGCGAGGTCTTGTTCCATTAACTAGTCCCTTTTATCACTTGCAAAATTCCCCTTTTCATATATCACTAAGAAAAACAGTTGCTTATATGCTTGATTTCATTCGTATGACATACCTGGCAATACATGTGTGCCCGAAGCTTGGGACTGTCATTGTGTCCATTGATTAACACCATACCATGAAGCATAAACAGCAATAAAATATTTCATTGTTTATTGATAATTATCACAGCAGTATGTCCACTCAGTGCCCCCTTTCATTTCCTGGGAACATAAATAGTCACTTATGTACTTGATTTCATTTCAATATTTTTCATGATCATAAGCAGGAATATAGCTGTGCCCAAAGCATAGACTAAACACAATACTGATTAACACCATCTGGTGATGCATGAAGAAGATTTATACTGCCATTTTAGCAGAAGACTACATTCTCAAAACGATGAAATTAAACAGTACACAAAATGCTACAGGATGGTTATAGCAAAATTCTTTGTTTTTAAAGGTACATCTATGAACAAATAAACATGCAGATCCTGCCCTTCAACAAATTAAATGATAGTGTATCCAAGGAATTTCAGGGTGCATGAAAGAAAAAAAAGAAATATAAAAGTGTAGTAAAATTGAAGTATTTCTCATATGTAACCTATAGTCATTATAACTAACGACTACTGTCACTAACGGTAAGATTTTAAAGTTATGCCTGTAACTAACCATGCATTAAACTTCAAAGCATTACTCTCACATGTATCTTTTGCTAAGCAAAGATGAAAAAAGACGAAATTCAATATTGATTAAGACCATATCAAGAATTTTTTAACTTTACATGTCAATTACTCTCATAATTTCAGAATTTAATAATAATAATAATAATAATAATAATAATAATAATAATAATAATAATATTATTATTATTATTATTATTATTATTATTATTATTAATATGAAGTGCACTTAAATCATGTATATCAATCTTATAAGAGCCACTTATTTTTTTTCAGGATCTGATGTTGATGTTCTTAATAATAATAATAATAATAATAATAATAATAATAATAATAATAAATACTATTATTAACAACAAGGACAAGAACAGCAATTCACGATGAAAGAAGGTGGTTTTTTTTGAGAATTATATATGCATTTAAGGTACTCTTCAAGGAAGATACATGTGCCATGTCCCTTTTTGATTCTGACGGGAACACCATTTTCTCCCTACATTTTCAGTAACACATCCCTATGTCTCCTTTAAGCATTCTATTCTTCAGAAAGTTACCTTCCCCATTCAGGATGCTGGTGTTATTGTGGAATCCTGTTTACAGCACAAATTGTAACTAGGCAACAAAGATGCAACCAGACAAAGGCTTGAACCACACTAACATGTG
The DNA here is from genome assembly GCA_016617855.1 of Megalonaias nervosa. NCBI lineage: Eukaryota > Metazoa > Mollusca > Bivalvia > Unionida > Unionidae > Megalonaias > Megalonaias nervosa. Next base: position 27,649 of record JAECUM010092854.1, on the reverse strand, counting down.
CCATGTACAACTTAAGTGAACAGAACTGACATTCCTGCCTTGACTCGCTACAGATGTACTATCTAGTCTCATGCTTAACTTCTAAATAGAACTGCATTAATTCCAGTGTACAATTCAAATGGTTAACTTTTACACATTTCAAGACAAGAATTTGGTGTTTGGTTTGATTTGAAATCATTCAGTATGCATCTGCCACTGACCCTATCAACTTATTCAGAGAATTTAAGGGGAAAATTAACTTGTTTGACTCATCTTTTTGGCACTAAAACACCTAGTTTGTTCTGATGTACCCATACACATTTACACTTGGTATAGCTCTAACTGATACATGTGATAGTTTCCCTACGAACAGAAAGATAAAATAAATTCTAGAAATATCAATCAATATTAATATCACCAAGAGAGCATGTCAGACGATTGGATTAATTAAAATGTTGTTGTTGTTGTTGTTGTTGTTGTGGGGCTTAACGCCATTTTTCAGCACACGATAGGCTATACATGGCGGCCAGTATTAATGGTGGAGGAAGAAACCGGGAAATCTGCAGAAAGAACCACCGACCCACGAGAAGCTACTGGCAAGCTTTCTCACATATCCACATTCGCCGAATCTTAGACTCGAACCCACGCAGACAGAGGTGAGATGGCAGTGATCCGTAACGAAGAGCGCTTTAGACCACTCGGCCACTCGAGGCCCCAATTAAAATGTTGTTTTACAATCGTACAATGAAGAAAGTTTTATACAAAACTATCATCAGATCAGGACCTGAATATTCTTTATTTATGTATAACCCATTTTTTTAAACTGATGTTAAATATAAATTCTTTCCAAAGCACAACAGAAATATCTGAACTTGTGCAAGGAATCACTTCAGATGGAATTTTTGAAAAACAGACAAGAAAATATTGTTTTAGTGGAGGCTTAAAAATTCATAAACAATAAATACAAATTTCCAGCAGATGCATTATCTGTAAACCTGCTTGGAGCAATACCTAGATTTACCAGACCAAACCGAAACAAAGAGAATAACCAGCACAAAAATGAAATTACTGCAATCAAGGAATCTGTTGTTTTGAATCAACCACTGACTCCTTGAAACCATTATGCATGACTACGATGAATTTTCCTTGGAATGCATCTGGATGGATTGTTTTCTTATAAAGCTAAGGCCAAATGGTGAAAAAGTGAATGAAAAGTCAACAAAATGGACTAAAACTTTAAACATTGACCATGACAGGGATTACAACATAAAAAATGGGAGTTCAATGATTCTTGGCTGCAGGAGTTTCCTTAGTATGAGGCCAATGAACATCAAACAATCACCTCTTGTAATAAATGTAAGAAATACCCCTCAACTGCAGACAAAACTTGTAATATATGTAAGAGATTCCCCTCAATTGCAGACAAAACAAGTGGATTGTTTGTAAGACAAGCTATCACAAGAAAAGATACACACTGTTAACACATCAAAAAAGTGCAAAGCACAATACATGCTGGTGAAAATAAGGTCATGGAGCAAGGCATCTATTTCATAAAGCCAAGCAGGCCAGTTCTCAGCCCCACAGCACAGCTGTGTACAGGCCAATATGAACCTCAGCCAATTGATGTAAACTTTCTGGAGGACGTTTGTGATAAAAATGGGTAAAAAAAAACCCAACAAAAATTGCTTAAAGGTTTGCGCAAAATTTGTCGTTTGACTTTTGTCAGTCCTGTCTTCTGCTATTCTTTTTAACTATGAAAATATGGACAAGTGGTCTTTTATGCTGACAAGTAAACTTTTTAATTTTATTTGTTCACTGAAAACGTGATTTTGACAAAATTTCTGTACCCTGATGTAAATTATTAACTTTACATCTGTATAAATAAATCATTTTTTGAACATAGAGTATTTTGTCTTCTCATTCATCTGTCTTTGAAGAATTTCATGTTTAATATGCAATGCCATAAATTTTCATAGCTCTGGGTGTTGTTATATACCTCTGAGCACATGATACAAGAATTATATCATTTTCTTTTTTCAATTGTTTTTGAAATATTAGAACTAGATATGCTACAAAAACCTGATAGCCTGACACCCAGGGCCCCTCTAATTTCAGATCGGGCCTATCCTGTATTCTAAGAGAGGTGCCTGTCAACAAAAAATAATCAAATCTGCCAGAGAAACTTTGATCACGCTGATGAAATGTGGAAATGTATTATCAAGATGTTGAAATACCTGCCATAACACAGTGTAATCTGATTAAAATCAGATCACCACTGTCCGTGATGTGGAAATCTGATTTTACCCAAACTGTAACACGGCACATCATTCTAAAACACAGTTTTGCAATACTCCTAAACCCCCTGACATGGTAGCATTTTGAGAAAACACAGCTCTCTGTAATCTTCGGAAACAGAAAAAAGCTCCACCACTTTCAGTATATGCCCATTACATATAGCATATATAAACAAACAGTAAAAAGTCATGATTGGAGCTGATGTAAAACTATCCTTTGGACAATTTACACAGCAGCAATTAAAAGGCAAAGAGGTCATGTATAATTCACCATTTCACATAATTACATAATAGGTTGACAATAACTAGTGAGATGTGTTTGAAGATTGCAGTGGGTGAGTCCATTCTTCTAATTTGCATATGTATGATCAGGATGTGGAATTAACCCAAAATAGGTAAATCAAAGAGATGCTTGATACATACAGAAGAAGAAAAGTTGTTACATATCACTGCCTGTCAATGAGAATGTTTAAGCCATATGTATTATAGACAAGTTTGTGAACAGTGATGATGTTTCTCTGAAGTCTGATTTTTGCTGCATATATAAAACATAAAGCATTATCATTTAAATTGTCAGAACAATGTTTAAGCATGATTCATTTTTTAAGCCAATTTAGGCAGCAATTAGCTATCAGCAAAGACCAACAAAAGCGAGTTCAGAACTCCTAGTCAACGGAGTTTTACCATCAATAAAAAAAGGGGGCGTCAATTTATATTTTGCACATAATGCATTATATTGACATATGTCCAATTGGTTTGGACCAGAATTTGCTCAGAGAATCCAGCTGAGAAATTTTAACATAAAGACCATCTATTCTCTATTGAGTGTAGTTATGAGCACTAATGACACACGCATTCCCTCAAACCCCCTATTGAACCCTGTTGAATTTACATTTGAATTGTAGCAATTGCAACGTTGTGTTACAAATAATATTAAAAAAATGGAAAATTTTGGGCATATGGAAATCAGAGTATGAGCTTGTGGAATTTAAGCTAGGGCTTGTGATTTTTTTTTTAAGTCACCAGCCATGGGCCTGTGTCTAAAAACTTTTTCTTTGAGCACTGAATAGACCTTGCAAGTATTAGTTGCAGACAACACAGTTTGTATTGAAAATGGAATATTCTATTATTGTTTACATCAACAGCTTCTGTTTGTTTAAAACATTAACAAGATTACCATGATCAGAGCACACCTACCCCTACTCTGTACCCTACACTGGCTATCCATTCGATCCAGAATCAAACACAATATTTGTTCTCTGTGCTACGTTTCACTGATGGGCTCCAGTCCAACATACTTATCTGACCTCATCCATGTGTACACATCAGCAAGATGCTTAAGCTCCTCTTCTGACAATCGTATAAAATTATACCCACTATGAAAACGAAATCACATGGACAATGTTCTTTTGTATACCAAGGCCCAGCAACGTGGAATGAATTGCCTACTGAACTTAGACACAAACACACAGTGATCTCAATCAAGAACGCTCTTAAAACTCACCTGCAAGAACATACTTAAAGACCTAATAATGTTTCCTACCTTAAATATTTTTAGCATGTTTTATGTTTTTTAATTTCATGGTGTTTGTTTTTTGTAATCATATCATTATATATGTTTTTTTATGTTTTAGGTGTTGTCTAATGTTGTAAAGCGCTTAGAGCTTCTAAAGATTAGGCACTATACAAAGTCCTCATTATTATTATTATGGCAATGTTAGGGCCTATCTGGCAATAATCAGTTGAGAAATTATAAACTGATTGATGAAATGACTAAGTTTTTTACAGTCGTTATATCCTGGATGTTTTTCATTTTTAAAATCAGGTGGAGGGGTACCAAAAATAGGAGGGTAAGTGAATACTATAGTCACTAGTTAATTAAGTGGTTTAGTTTAAGTTAGGTATTACAGTTAATGCCAAAAAACAATGAAATATTAATCACATCATAAACAAAATGTAAAGTTTTAAATCCACTGTACTCTTACAGCCTTACAATATACTGTATTAATCCAACTGAAGTAAGTAACCATGGAATTTAAATAAAGGAGTATTCTCTGTTCAGTTTGTTCATTAAAAAACTAAACATTTTCAGTAAAATTATAATACTTTTGTAATAAGTCAAAATTTTCTATTACATTTATAAACCATTTTAATTCTTATTATGAATATTTTCCTTCATTCCAGTGATTTTATTTTTTTTATGGTAATTTTCTTTTGCCTTGGTTTGTTCCAGTAAATCTTGTTACTGTACTTGAAGTCTATGTGGCCATCTTTGCTTAAAAACTATTTAACAGTCCAATGTTAGACCAACAGATATGACTGAATTTGTGACACAGTTCAGGCAACAGTGGATTTCACTTGGAAACTGTGATCCGTCCATGGCTTTAAATAACCAAATAAACAAAATAGCTGTAAGATAAGTTGCCATGGATACTTCTGAGTAAAGCTGTTGTTATAAAAAAAAAAATTAAAAAAAGACAAAAGCAGGACAGTGTTTTGTTTTCTTTGATGTTCTAAAATGGGGGCCTGTGTAGTTCTTAAACTTTTTGATTGACACACTTTCCACTCAATACAAGTCAGATGTTGTAATAGTTTTAACTGGAAAGTCATTTGTTTTCCAAAATGCAATTGTGGGTATACCATGATTGTTCATGTGAGTTTCTGATGATCACTACGTAATGCAACTTATTTCGATTATGTATAACAAATTAGAACTGATCAAATAAAAATAAGGGAACCTAACGATTAAATGGATTAATCGCACACTATCAACCAGTTAATGTAGTCCTACAATTTAAGGCATCGACCCTGATATTTATGTTTGCATAAATCTCATGGTCGAGGTCTTACATACAGGACTACTTAATGTAACTTCAGCAGTAAATGTGATAAGTGAAAGGAGAATACAAAGAAATGTACTTTAGTGGGAGAAACAGCAAATGAGTGTCAGCATGAAACTATATCTAAACATATTACTTAATTATATCTCAAAAGTCTACAAATTAACCCACCTACCTGAGCACCTGAATTTCTCTAACAGGTGAAAACCAACACTTCCTCCCTTCTACGATATACGCAAAGTTTAATGACGCAGTACTCATTCTTACACATTATGAACACTTCCGGTACCTATGCACATAGTGAGGGATGTATAATGTTCACGGAAAAGTCGACGGATTATTGTTCCTAATCTCATGTGCATCACCTGCGTTATAAACGATAAAGCGTACCAAACAACAAAACAATAAGGGTAAAATTATTTAGATACAGTACAGACTTAACACTAAACCAAACGTATGCGAATTATTGGGTGTCATTTATGTTATGTTTTGCTAAATAGCACAAAACATGGTTTGGTCTAACTACTTTAATGGCTTGATTACAACTGACTTAAACAGTGAAAACACACCCACACTAGTTTCTCACGCCGTTATCATAAGGCAAATAGGGTTACAGCTGAGTGAAAGCCAGGAGCTGACCTTGGGTGATTTGTAACTGTCAGACCATTTGTAGCAACAGAGTGTTAATTCCGTATATCACAGGGGTTTGTTACAAATAAAATTAGGAGCCTAACCTGTAATAATATAACACAAGGGAAGACACGAGTCCGCACCCCTCGGTAGTTCCAACCCTGCTAGTTTATTTTAATTGCGCCTGCTAATTTCCAACTTAAGCCACTCGTAATCAAGAATAGTTCAGTTTTCAAAACAGCTGGACACACTTCGTTCAGTTTGTGACATATTGGAGAAAATGCAATAATTGTTTGCTGATTTTGACGTCCTGACAAGTATCTGACCGGCAGTGCCGTTTGCATTCGGGTAGTCTTGGATTTCACCATTGACCGAAAGGTAAGATCTGAACAACCTCGAGTCTGCAGTAAATATTGTTAATGTACATTGTGATGCGTTTTAATTCTTGTGGCAAAAACATATATTGATTTTGGTAAATTGGTGCTGATTGCTGGTTACATTGTTCTATAGTGCATTGTTTGAAAATTCATGTCAGTACTTATTATAATCACTTAAACAGTTATAAATTTTGTGTTTTTATTGTTGTCCGTATTATCGTATATTAACTTCAAAGAAAATGGATGAGCAGCAGTTGTTAATTACGAAGATCGCAGAGAAAGGTCATAATCTACTTTTAACAGGCTGTCCTGGCACAGGAAAAACATTCACACTTAGCAGGATTTGTGATAAATTGACCATCAGTGGGAGAAGGATAGCTTTAACAGCATCAGCTGGAAGGCTGCAAGTGTATTAAGAGAGTATGTGTGTACTGAAATAAATGTGACAACAATTCATCGTTTCTCAGGCATCAAAGACGGACGATTTCGCAGTGACGAAATATTGAACCTATTGCTATATAATGATGATTTTCTTAAAAATAAATGCAACATTTTAAATGTGGACGTTGTAATCATAGACGAAGTGTCTATGCTAAGTCTGAAAGTTTTCAATCAAATAGAATTTTTGTTCAGACGTGTTAGGAGCAGTGATAAGCCCTTTGGAGGTGTTCAGGTGATATTGTCAGTTGCCTCCTGTTCCTACCCCAGAATATGGAGATGATGGATCTTCTATATTATCATCCAGTCTATTGGATTATTTCCATCACGTCAGCCTACAGTCTACACATAGACAAGATGAGTCAGACCTCATTTCAGCAGTTCATGATTCCAGGTACTAAACATTTTTTTAACATATGTTACTTTGGTTTGTTGTGTGCATTTAGTCCATTTTCTTAATAGAACATTATACTTTAGAAAAGTAACAAAGATACCAATTCCCAATTGAAGTGAAGGAACATGTGTAAAGCAGCATGTACTTTTTACTTATACTGACAATATGTCTTGATGATATGGAGTTATAACCACATGTACTGTAAACCCATAATTGATAGGTTTGGTAAATAAAACCTAGCCACTCCATAACTACCATTTACATTATTCTGCCTTAAAGTCATGATATGATTCCTACCATGAGTACCACTTTTTCCCACATCATTGGTTGTGATAATGTCATGGGAGATCCTTTATATTGAAAATGTTTCATATTCCTGTGTACAATATTAGCCCTGAGTTATTCATAAATTTGGCCATGGGGTAAAATACGATTTAAGTTTGGATTAGAAACATTTGCAAGAAACATACGAATGTAATTAAGGTAAAGAAATTTAGTGTGAGGGTAATCATACCATATCTGTTTGTCATTTATTTTACAGATGTAATTGGCAACTGTTACAAATCTTTAAGTTTCAGCTTACATGTTAGAAATATTGGTTGTATATAAAACATTTATCCCAACATGTATGAAAGATGGTAAACGATTACTGGTGTATTATATTAATCACATCATTTACATTTTAGAAGACCTATTAAATATTTAGATTTTCTCTCTCCCTTTTGGATTATCAGTTGAGAGATCTTAGATACATAGATATATGGATACTACATTAAGAAATACAGATGGATTGATATGATAAAGCGTATACTAGCTTTTGTTTGTCATATCAATTTCTCTATAGGCCATCCCTTCCAATTTGACAAACACCCAAATGTAGTATAATATTACTAGTATCTTACCATATTTGCCCTCCATGAGAGCGTGCATGGTTTATAAAGTTACTAGTTTACTGTAGAAGAGGTGACCTTCACTGGAAACAATGTACACAGATATATCTAACTTTGCACTCCTTTCACCCCATGTCACTTGTCTTATATAGCCATAAACTTAAAAAATCAGCATCATTTTAAGTTTAGAATTGAAACGTGTTCCCATGTACACTGGTCCAAGAAATAAAAACAATATTTGTAAGACAGATTGATGTTTATTTGACATAAACTGTATAATTTTTTACAGCAATCACACATGAAGCTATTGACCAATTAAAAAATGAACTTGATGTGGTCTTTTAAATTGACCATTTTGTCACAATTCTGTTGGATAGTCACATCATTATTAGTCATAAAATTTGTAACAAAAATGTGAATTAAGTTGTGAAAACTGTGATTGACAATAGTTGTACAGTTTTGAATCTGTTCCAAGTGAAAGGCAAGTAGAGTTAAACCTGAGTTGAAAGACCACTACTATCAAAGATCAACTGTCTTAAGAGACAGGATTCTCAATATACAGATTTGTTGATTATATAGCATTATAAACTGTAAAGAAAGTCAATCGGTCTTGACATGGAATGATACATAGGCAAATGAGGTTGTCTATCAAGACGAGGTTAAATTTAAAATTGAATCAAAATCTACATATTCTTCTCAGACATTATCAATTATCAAGGAAGAAAATTGTTATTGATGCAAAATGAAAAGTAACATAAATAAGTTGAAAATAACATATGTACTGTATACGAGCTAATTTACTGTAACAATCAGTACTTTCAGTGTTGTTTAGAACTGGACTTATGTTTTGCAGAGGTAATGTAACCTTGGCAACTAATCAGCTGATTTGTCGCATGAGATGGACATTACCACCTGGAGAGAATCCAGTGAAGGTGTTTGCAAGGAATTTTGAGGTCGATCTTTGGAATGCCAGATCTCTGTGTGAAATGGAAGGTTTGTATTTCAGGAAACATAATGATTGCAAGCCAGTGAGATAACATGCATTGTTAGTTTTATGTTGTATAGAATGGAGGTAGCATTGACTTGTAATTTAATGGGACCTCTGTTATTAAACTGGATTTTTAGTGATGTCAGTCAGTGTCTTCCTTTTCCTTGGTACAGGTGCATCCAACTCGAATTTGTATGGGTCTGCTGATAAAATGCCAGTATTGGATTTTCGACCACGAGACTTACTAGATTGTCCTAAAATAACACTGTTCATGGTGGACGAGTACGTGCTGTAATTTGGATTAGTTAAATTGCCATTGTGCAGGCCCCTCACTTGGCAAAATATGTTTTCTATAATATCAGAGTTGTACCTGGCTGGACAAAGACTCTGACCTGGGAAATCACTGATATGTATTTTACATACCTCAGTAAATGTAGAAATTAAACTCTCTGTGTCATCGAGGCATTGTTTACTTGGAATCATTTTTCCTTTTTCCTTTTTTGACAGTGGCTTTGCTTCTATTTCCTCTCTCCATGATTGGAACCAATGTAAAATGATTAACCCATTTTATCCTGAATACGACTACGGGCGTAATACCTCATTCTATCCTGAATACGCCTGTGGTTGTAGTATCCCATTTTATCCTGAATACGACTATGGTCATACTCTACTACGTATGTGTATAGCGTCTCTAGAAACACGTGTTATACATCACACATATATGTGTACTTCTTCACCAACACAGGAAATGGTAAAAGCACACATGCGCAGTGAAATTTAAAAGAAAAACATGGTTGGAAAAGAAATTGTTGGCTTGAAAATCAATTGATACAATGATGGACGACAACTCAGGTGTAAACATGGATGTTGATAGCAAGGGTAGCGACACTGAAGTTGACGATTTGGATGATTCTGATGATAATATTGACTTAAATGATGGGTTAGAATTGAATCAAGTTGATGAAAGAGATGATGCATGGCTTCATGCACTTTTCGACAGTGATTCGGAGAATGAAGCTGACTTTGAAGGCTTTCAAGCCGAATGGGTCTGGGATGATTTTTCACCTCGGTTGCAGCCACGATTTATTATATTGTTATTACTGACATAGTGATGATGTGGACTTCAAAATTTGAACAAAAGTTGTACTGATTAATTACCTTTATCTTACTGAAAGATTTCTAGGATAATTTGTGACAAGTTTTCATGAGAAACTGCATGCTGAAGTACATGTTCTAGAATGTGAAGTAAACAAATTGTTCCTGGTGTTTTGTTGTCCAATTTTAGTGAAATTATTATAACTTTTGAACTAACAGTGCTAGAAACTTCATATTAGGACCAAAATACTAGAAATAGAATTATCTTTATTTTATTCACATACTATTTGGAACATTTCATTCATCTTCATGAACAAAAGATTCACTGAACATCATGGTAAGTTTTTAATTTGTTTTTTTTTTTCTTTCAAGTCATATTTCAAAATACAGTTGTGAGCATGTACATTGGTAAATGATAACAAAACATATAACACTGTGTTGCAAATTTTATTACCTTTTCAGAGATGCATAGTTTTATATACTTTAAAAAAAAAATAACAATGTTACAACATTTTTAGTAAACATGGTGAAGGTCATCACAATTTCTGCTGCTGCTGCTTTATGATGCTCCGTTTTACCACAATGTATTTAGAATTGCTTCTCAGGAATGAGGCACTGCAGTTGAAATTGGTAAACAGGATAAAATGGGTTAATAAGGACTCTATTCGGGTATTGTACATAGATATAATTGGTCTTGGATCTTTGAAAACTGTGATTAGCTTGCTTGTGTTTTCCAAATATTCAATAGTACTATCCAGAACACAGCTATTCATTAATGAACTTTGGTATTGTTGCATCAAGTTTAACATATCATTGTTCAAAACTTCCTCAGCAAGGTGATTTCTCATTTTCTCTGAAGAATCTGGATGTAGATGTGAGTAAGATAATTTGTAATGAATTTTGCAAGAGTTTGTATCCTCATCCCATTTGGCAGCATTAATCCACTGGTCCCATACAATGCATTGATATGACTTGACTAGCTTCCTTGTGCTGAAGGAATGTATGCCACTGCTAAGTACTGCATTCCTCAGTTTCTTTACATTATGAGAGAAATCCTGTGAATGTGCTATTTTTCTGACTGGATTTACTAGATTGGCACTCATGTAATTTTTCATCTTAGCATCAGTATCATTGTTGAAATGCATCTTCATAAACTCCCAATTTTGGTCACCTCCATCTTGAAGAATGTAGTTAACTGTGAAACCCCAAGACTGTAAATTGGATATAATGTCCCAGATTATTATGTAAAGTTCAGAAGCTTTTACGCCTCCAGTAATGAGCAATGGGAAATCGGAAACCAATGTATCCCAAAAACGACACCTGTAAAACTTTTGATGCAAGTGTTTGCTTTACTTCTTTCTCCTTTAGAATTCTTAATGCTTCCGCTTCCTCTCCAGTATCTATCCATCCAATCAGTTTATTTTCATTACATTTCATATTCAGTACCAAATCTTCCTGAATAGAAGCTTCATCATGAATTAAACACCCAAAATACCCAGATAGGAGGAGATTTAGCTTTTTGGCTGTATTATACATCCACCTGAACATGCCTTGATTGATGCCTGCATTTTGTGGGATTATGTTTTTATATCTTTGAAGTTGCCTCCCAGATGGCAAAATGAAAACGTTACTGTCCTTTAAGTCTTGAAATGACTGGGGGCTTCGGGACCAAAGACTCAGGCATGTTTTGATAATAGTTTTGTCCCATCGGAGCTTTCTTGCATCTTTTATCTTCAAGGCATCATGCTGACTTTTCAAGAAAAATTTCATTTCATCTGTGGCACTTACAAATACACTGTTTAAAATGTTGGTTAAATCTTGATCATCGGTACATTCTAAATTATCCAATTATGCTGATTGGATTTCTTAAAGTCACATAAATTCTTCACACAGTTTCTACAAGCATCACCAGTACTTAACCAGCACAGAATATCATTGCAGGTTGAACATCTCATTTTTCTTAAAGTGGATGTCTTTGTGTTACATGCAGTACCTATAATTTCGGATATGATATTAACTGGTATTAATCTCTTATGTACAATTTGAAGACCAGTGCAGAGTTTTACTACATTTACAATGTGAAGAACACTCTGAAAGTTGGACACTGTTTTGTCAAAGTAATTTGAAATGCCCAAAGTGTTAATGTTGATTGGATGTCCACGTACCTTTAGTTCCCAAATGTTAGTTGAAAAATTGAAGGTGATTTCTTTCAAGACTCAATTTCCATTGGATATTATATTAGTCATCAGATAGATCACAGCACAGCTTTCAGTCTTTGAAATCAACATTGATGAATGATCCAGGTAATTTTGAATATTTGATAAATCTATGCTGCCTGTTTCCAGTCTGAATTGCGATGCTTGGGAAGAAATTCCAGTGTACACATGTGTTTTGACATGGTTGATGCGGATTCTTGTATGTTGACTCGTAGGGAACAGTTGCATTAACAATCTGCAAAATATGTGTATTGACTTGCATGGAACCTCTTGTATTTGCATTCTTGTTCATAATATGCATATAGGTCCTTTAAATAGACTGTCCCGTTCTTGTCTTTGACAATATTTGAACACAACCTGAAAAAATGAATATAACTAAATATAAGCATACTGTTTTTTAAAAACTAATCCCAGTACTCCATTACACTGTCCACCATACTCCATGATTAACATTAACGTATGACCCAGTGGTGCAATTCACAAATCACAATGATAATTGAGTCTTTCATTACACATGCACTTTCGAGGGTCTGTGGAGTTTGAAGACAGGGATATTTAGTTACAAAACCCAAATCTGCAGCCCCAACTACAATGGGCATAACCCTATACTAGGGGTGGAGGTGACCAAGGTCGATACATATTATATATATATATATATATATATATATATATATATATGTTTCTTTTTAGGTGTACATCATCTTTTCAGGTGAGGACCATATATATTACAGTCATGAGGAAGGACATGCCGAAGGTTGTGATGGACTGAAAGAACTGCACCTTAAAGTGGGATGTCCAGTCATGTTGCTTGTCAATATATCTGATGAACTTGTAAATGGGCTTACAGGAGGAGTCATGGAAACCAATGCAGCAAATGTTTCTGTTTATTTCCCTTTACTTAAATGACAGGTATTTGTGAAACAATATGCTTTTACTAAGTACAGTGTACAATTACAGAAAGATATAGGCACACGTTGGCAGATACCATTAAAGCTGGCTTTTCCACTAACTGTCCACAAGGCACAGGGACTTACACTGGTAAGAGTTTCAGTTGACTGCCAAAATATGTCTCAGTATGGCCAACTTGTTGTTGCGTTAAGCCGTGTTACAAGGAAAAGAGGATTGCAGGTTCTGAACTTTTCAACCAATCTTGTCAAGGTACCACCACCTGTTGTCACAAATTTTTATGAAAAGACAAAACTACTGGAACAAGCTGACTTACCATGTTGTGTGCAATCCCATAACATTTCTGATATATTACCCATTGGATTTTCACATTTAGAAGCAGAAATGGACACCAGTGACGAAATGTCTAGTGACAATGACATTCATTTTTTAGAAGTGGTAGAAAGAATAGAGCAGAGCATCAGCAACATAGTGCAGTTTCTGCTGCCCAAGCAGTTGATGTCCATAATTTGCTCCAGGGCCTTCTGTACAACAGTGAAGAAACTCCACATCAGTCCATAGAAAATACAGTTGTTGCATACCTTGAAAAACACATGAAGGAAACACGCCAATTTTTGGAATATCTTTAGAGCAAGATATGGCCACTAAAGGAGAAGTACTTTGTTTCCACACCAGCAGTAGCAAACATAGATTGTACTGAATTTTACAAGGAGTGTAATAAAATGCTTACAGGTGACGAGTACCAATGGAAAGTCAGCCATTTGTTTGGACAGATTCCATCCTCAGGACATTACAATGTAACGTTTAGACTGTCATGCTCTATTCGCAGAGAAATCCTAAACATTCAGACAAAGCCAATTAGGCAGCATGCAAAAGAACAAACACAACAAGGTAGAGGAAGAGAGTATGATGAATCATCAGGTGGAAGAGGCAAAATAAGATACATCTCACATTGGTGCCTACATACCCTCAAGAAAAGAAGAATGAAGAGAATAGTACAAAATATGTACAGTCCCAAAAATAAGAAAGAAGTGGAATGGTTGGTATTGGAGAAGAAACTTATTGAGCACTTGGAAGCTGATGAAATGGATTTAGTAGACACTTCAACACAACATGATTCAGTACATGAAATTAATAGAAAGCAAAATGTAAGACGAGGACTCATAAATGTCAGTGATATGTGTTTCCGTTTTTTTATGGCTCTGGACAAGTCAATAAGACTTATTCAGACATACACAAATTTGAATTTGCATGGTTCCAAATTTTCAGCCTTTTTGAATTTACAGTTAAAGAATGACCACACATTGAATGAATTATGGACAAACTTATTTTTATCATTTGATGGCAGTTTCGAAGATGCAGGTAACATCCAGAAAAGAATTCTTGATGAAATAATTTCGAAATACTCACTGATGAGCATTGCTCAGCTAAGGAAAGAGTATCTAGAGAGGAATAAAGTATTTAAAAAAGAAACCCTTCACAAGCAATTAAGAAGGAAGAAATACTGAAAAATCCAGAGTCCAGTGTAAAACGTAAAGTAAACAGCAGTGGTAAAGGAAAGGCCAAAAAAACAAAGTGTAAAGTTCAGTGGCCTTGTGGGGTCTGTGGCAAAGAAGCAAGTGAGAATTCTGTTGCTTGTGATCAATGTGATCTATGGTTCCATGCTGATTGTATGAGAATTGAAGACCTTAATGCATTACCAGATAAATGGTTTTGTCCCACATGCACAGAAAAGCAAGAATCAGAATAATATCTGTAAAAAATAATGCATCTATTAGATTGGAGCCTGCAGAAGCTGACTGATTTATTATAGGGTTTATTCCATGATGGCATGCTCAATTATGATGGGGATGGCAAGTCACCAATGGAGTCGAGCAAGGCAATGTATTGGCTCTGACCTCGTCGATATGATGTTCTCTATTATGTTTAGTAATGTCTTCTGTGACTATTACACTATTATCTACACCACATACCAGACTTATGGTAAACTCAGCAGTGTATGGATCACAGAATGTTCATGATCTCACATTTCCTGATGGCTCTTCACTGAATGCAAAACTTAGGTGTGACTTACAACCAGTATGGACCATTTCTCTTCAGCTTGTTGGAAAAAGATATCTAAATCATTATCAATAGGACAGTAGTGATGCAACAACCTGTATAATGAAAGCATTATGCAGACCCTACCATCATAGTAAATGGAAAAACTCTCATGCCAGTGGAGAAGTTCAGATGCCTTATGTGCACATTGTTATATGCAGTGCACATTGATGATAAAACCAATGCCAGAATTGTTAAACGAGGTGTGTCCTTTGGCATAATATTTTTAAGTCTGCAAACCTAAATGCATGTTTACAAATCCATTTTGTCAGCGACCCTGCTGAATGCTTGTGAAACCTGGACAGTGTACAGATGTCATGACAGTAAATCATTTTCACACGGGCTACCCTTGGGAAATCAGCGAGGATAAGATGGCAGGACAAGGTCCCAGACATTGAGGTTCCTATACAGGCAGGCATTCCATGCATCAGCACTGATGAATTGCCAATCTGATTAACATCATATCTCCACTGTCCTTCACGTAGGACAGTGGAGATCTGATTTTAACCTGATTGTTGACTAGCAAGATAATCCTCAATTGATCAAGTGAACCAAAGTCATCTCCAACCATGTGTGCCACATACAGTTCAGAGCATAAATTGACCTGTCAGGTCAGCCACTCACAGAAACCAAACCTGTTAGTGATGTTATGGTCATCTTCGAAATCAAAGAGCAAACAAGAACAAAGGAATTTGCCTGAGGATACACCTATAAGCACTATTACATTCCTTATAGCAGACTTTGCATGCTCAGATAGTAGGACGGAAGACCACACATTCCCTCTCCAGTTACATGTAAATAATCGCTGCACAATATAAAGTGAAGCATTAATTCTCCTTTGATAGCTCAGCTTAAGTAGTTTTGATCCAGAATCACTAAATGTGGAATCCAATAGTATACTGACAATGAAATTAAGTTCAATATAAATGATAGAATGAACTTGGCCAATGTAGTGTAATTTCACTAGTACAATTTCAAGTCATCCATGAAACACTTCAACATTGACCAGATTTGTTGGGAAGATATTGGTTCACGTCACCTTACTGTATTTACAGACTCTGAAAAGGGGAGAACTGAATATTCGTTGCAGAAGCATGAGTAACATCAACCTGAAAATTGCAGCACATCCTCTATTTGTGAAGAAATCCAAAGCAGTTTCTCCTGTTGAGTGTGCCAGAGAAAGTTCAGAGCATAAATTTGTAGTATCAGCAACTCACATACTTACAGAAACCAGACTTGTTAGTGATGTCATAGTCTGCTTCAAACTCCAAGGATAAACAGCAACAACAATGCAGCTTGCCCAAAGACACGTGTAAGCTGTGTTACAGTCATTACAGCTGAATGTACATACTACGATGGTAGGATTGAAACCCACACCCTGTCCATCGCAAGTTACAAATAACCAATCATTTTACAAAGTGAAGTGATACATGACTTCTCTGCTTGCTCACCTTAATTAGTAGGACTGGAATCACTGAATGTGAATTCCAATGATACAATGAGAATGAAATGATACAACCAATAGAAAATAACTTTACCAGTACAGTGCAATTTCAGTTGACTTGTGGATTAAGTGTATATATTTTCCACCTGAATATCAGAATTCGCTGATTGCTTAAAAGCATATTTCGAATATGAGGCAGTTAACAAATGGCTGCAGTATTTCTTGAAAATTTTTATTTGTACTTCAATTATGACTGTGCAGAAGGTTGGATTACATGTGGTGTGTGCTTTTGAACTTGTAAGTCAAATTTTATTCATCACCAACAATATAAATATATGACAGGTGAAAAAGGTCACTTGCAAAGATACTACAAGAAACTTCAAAATTGGACAGATCAGTGTCTTTCAAAGTGCTGTATAAATTTGAAGACACTATTTTTGCACAGTATACATGCATATTATATAAGTCAATGGCAACGCCAGCTAATACTTTCCCCCATTGATACAAATTTTGTTGCTCCATAAGTGAATCCCAATGGAAAATATTTGAATTTGAGAAGTATTTACAAGAAACAAGTATTCAGTGCTGTTAGGTTCCTGTTAAATTTCTTATACTATAACAGACTATCATCACAAGATTTTCATTTGAACCACTATTATGCAACAATTAGGACAAAATGACATTCAGTTTGCAAATACTGACCCAATGTGACAGCATATGAGAACATTTACAGTCTTGCCAACACACCCATCATCAGGTCTAGTAAGACAGTCCTGATGTTAATAGGCCTAGGTATAATGCCAACACACCCCATCATCAGGTCTAGTAAGACAGTCCTAATGTTAATAGGCCTAGTAAGGCGGTCCTAATGTTAATAGGCCTAGGTATATTGCAACAGATTGATGTGTAACATTAAATCAGAATTGAAATATTGCATACACTGTAGTGCTGTTTCTATCAAGGAATATTCATTGACTATAAGCCCATCAGAGTAGCTGAGCTAGTTTGGTATACAAATGGGGAATGACTTTCACAAGCAAAGCACAGAAACCCTAACTGCTTAGCCACTGTCTACTACTTCCAACTTCTGCAGAGAACATGGCTAGTAAGAGAGATGGTATTTTGAAAAATTAATATTGGACAACTACTACTTTTTATGTGCAGGTAAAACAAAACAGCTTACAAATTCCTATATGTGTTGCAAATGTTCAATAGGTACAATCCTACTCTTTCCACAATAATTTCATACATAGCATATTTATTATGTTGTTTCTTCTGTCATTTATACATATGTACATACTCAACATAAAATGTTAGGTTCCTTTAACAGTAGCCGTCATTAAACAAGCACTTCTCATATGTAATGAATGCTCTGAGTTCCCCATTGATTTTAATCGCCTATATATTTATTTCCAAAATGTTTGGAAACACAGGTGGATGATCTAGAGAGCTGGCAATGTAACTGCAGTATTGCATGTAAATGACCCCATTAAATCATTAAAACCCTACACAACAAGGCTTTGAAGATCCTGGAACATAGCTGCAAGTACATGTATCTTTTATTCCACACCACAAATGTGGAAGGTGCATAAAATTTGTGCATTTTTGATTATATGTCCATACATCCATTTGTAATGCATGCATTCAGTTTGGTATTTGAGGGAATTCCTTTTTATCGTTAAGTAACTGTCAAACACGTTTATAAATGTTATTGGTGTATTGCAGTTTCAGTTATTTTCAGATGTAATGCAAACAGAACAAATATTACTACATCACAATCACCTTCATCATCAGGAGAGATACATCCAAATTTCCGCCACCACTGGTAACAAATTGACATTATTATGCTATTTATTTGCATACTTGATATTTGCATTATTTTTAATTAAATATGTTACACTTTATTACATTTATTAAATAACATGTCAGCAAAACAGGTCAATGTAGTCAGCAAACCAGCTCCTACCTTTGATAATGAATGTATTTTGTGGAATTTTACTATATTGTCATTTCTTATGGATGAACTTGGAAATATCTTGAAACAGAGAGAGAGTCAAAGGAAATTGTAATGTCCTTAAATATGTGTGCTTTTACTCATCACACTGGACCACACATACTTCATTAATGGGGAAACCTGTGGCGTTGGTTCTATTAAGTACATGTGACTACATATATATAGTAGCAATAGGGCCATTTTAGTACAAATTCTCTATATTTCTCTCTCAGTAATGGATTTCTTATTTTTCAAGCACTATTTATAGTTATATTGATATAATTGCTCTAAAACAGCATATTGTGACATTGACCTAAACAATAATAGTCGGCCCAATACTAATATTAATTATATTCCGAACATTCTCACTCATATATAAAATATTGAACATAATTTAACATTTTGATAATTAGCATTATCTACGCTACTAAGCTTATTTTACCATGGCACAATAAAATTATCCATTTATTTCGTTGCTATCGTCTGCTTGTATTTAGCGCTGAACTACAGACTCGAGGTTGTTCGGATCTTACCTTTCGGTCAATGGTGAAATCCAAGACTACCCGAATGCAAATGGCACTGCCGGTCAGATACTTGTCCAGATGTCAAAATCTGCGAACAGTTGTTGCATTTTCTCCAATATGTCACAAACTGAACGAAGTGTGTCAAGCTGTTTTGAAAATTGATTACGACTGGCTTAAGTTGGAAATTAGCAAGCGCAATTAGGTTAAACTAGCAGGGTTGGAACTGCCCAAAGGGTTGCGGACTCGTGTCTTCCCTTGTGTTATATTATTACAGGTTAGGCTCCTAATTTTATTTGTAACAAACCCCTGTGCTGTATATTGCCACAGCTCCCCCTAAAACTGAGTTTTGTGCTTTTCTTTTAAATTCACATTTTCATTTCTCCTTTTGTTTTTAATAAACTTGTAAACATATTCAAACTTGACAAAGTTCTATTTTGCCCATGAATATATATTTCAAATAGTTTCTGGTGAGTTGTAAAAGTTCTACTAATTTGTAGTTAATATTAAGTTCTAGCCCTATGACATTCACAATCATTCTTACACTCATGAAAACAAATACATAGTGATATATTGGCATTGCCACTAAAATCTATAGTCCTAATATTTTTTCTTCAATCCAGTTGTTATCACTGCATATAAACTGATGTGATATAACATGAATTATTGTGCCTTTAAACACTTTCAGTTTCTAATATTCACAAGACACAATTTTTGTAATTGAGACAAATTATCGAGTTCACATAACAAAATCTCTGTATCTTGCAGGCTTTTTTATTAGACGTCCACTCCTTGTTCGAATCTTTTGTGTCTGGTTTGGCTCATTGATGATTATTGTCTTGTCATTCAGTTCAGTGATCTCCTTGTTCGTATCTTCGTATGTATCATATATCTCTGGTAATTTCTCTTTTGTTTGTAACAGATGTCTTCGGTTTCTCCTGTATATAGCACCATCCTGGGTTTTCACATCATACAACCTTGGAGTGCTACTTTTTCTGACAACTACAGCTGGTTCCCAAAGATCTTGTCTTCTGATTCTTACTTTGTCTCTAGAAGTCAGATTTGGAAGCTCTTTAGCTGCTCTATCATACTGTTTCTTTTGCTTCTTTTTCTTTTCACCCAGTTTCCACTTTAGGTTTCTTTCTTTTATGCAGATGTAGCTGTATGTTGGTAGTAGGTAAAGTCGATAGAAGTCTTCAACTCGTCAGTATTTGTGCTGGAGATCCTATATCATCAGTTGGTGTATTTCGATACTCCAATATCGATAAATATGGATATTTTCCATTTCTCTTTGCCTTACGGAGAATTTCTTTGACAGTTTGAATGGTTCTTTCTGCTAAACCATTAGACTGAGGATACTTGGGACTTGACATAGCGTGTTTGAATCCCCAGGTTTTTGCAAACTGACCATATTCTTTTGAGGAGAATTGTGATCCATTATCACTCCTTACTTCTCATGGTATTCCATGTCTTGCAAAAACTGACTTTGTATGTGTGATTACTGTGCTTGCTCGTGTATTTTCTAACTTGGCAACTTCAAAATATCTGGAGCAATAGTCTACTATCAAGACATAGTTGTAATTATTCCACATAAATAAATCTGTTTCAACCATTTCCCATGGCGCAGTAGGTTGTGTAGATAACAATGGTTCTTTTTCATTCGACTTTCTGTATTCCTGACAAGTAGAACAATTCGATACTGTGTCTGCAATCTGTGCATTAATGCCAGGCCAATACAAAATGTCTCTTGCTCTTTGCTTTGTCTTCTCAATGCCCATATGACTTTTGTGCAACTCTTTTAGCATTTCTTTCTGAAGAGCATCTGGTATTACAATCTTCTCTCCTTTTAGAACTAATCCGTCCATTTCTGAAAGTTCATCTCTGCAGTTCCAGAAATTTCTGATTTCAAAAGGTACAAGATGTTTATCATTTGGCCATCCCTTTTGAATCATTTCTCGTAATTTGGTCATTTTATTATCACATTTATTTCCATTCTTTATTGCTTCTAACTGTGTATCTGCAATCTGTATATTTGACATGATCATGTGCACATAGCACTCAATTTCACTATCAATGTTTGTCTCAGATGTGTTTGTCTGTCTGTCTATGCTCTCGACAATGTATCTGCTACAATTAACTCTTTTCCTGGACAATATGTTAAGTCAAAACTGTACTTCTGCAGTCTTAAAAACATTCTCTTAAGTCTAGACAGTGTGGCAGATAGAGGTTTCTTGAGGATTGATTCCAGAGATTTATAATCCGATTCAACTTGTGCTTGACGACCATAAGTGTATTGATTAAATCTTTCAAGACCAAATAACACAGCAAGCAGTTCTTTTTTGATCTGTGCATACCTTGTTTCTGAATCTGTCAAAGACCTTGATGCAAATGCTATGGGTTTGTCTTACTCATCAACACTGCTCCAAGTCCTGATTTTGATGCATCACAACTAACAATGACAGGCTTCTTAACATCGAAGTATTTCAACACAGGTTCTTTGCTTAAAATCTGTTTGATCTCTTCAAATGCATGTTTCTCTGCAGTTTCCCAAACAAATTCATTGTCACTTTTCAAAAGTGCTCTGATTGGCTCTGTCACTGTAGACATATTTGGGATAAATTTCACTAGGTAGTTGACTGTACCCAGTAATCTTTCAATTCCTTGTCCGTTGGAGTGGGCATTTCTGTGATTGCTATTACTTTTTCTGGGTTGGGTTTAATACCTGATGATGTCAACATGTGTCCCACATAGCATACTTCTGTTAGTCTAAATTGGCATTTTTCCAGATTCAGTGTCAGATTTATTTCCTGGCATCTCTTTAAAACATTTTTCAGTTTTCAATCACCATCTTCCTTTGAAGTTCCCCAAACAATTATGTCATCTATATCAGTCTCCACCCCAGGCAGGTCCTCAAAACACCGTGCCATGCATTTCTGGAACACTTCTTGAGCAGATTTAATACCAAAAGGCATTCTTAGGTAGCAATATCTACCAAATGGGGTGTTAAATGTTGTCAATAACTGGCTTTCCTCATCCAGGGGTATTTGCCAGTAACCATGATTGGCATCTAGTTTGGAGAAAACCTTAGCTCCAGCCATCCTTGTGGTTATATCTTCAATTGTAGGAAGTTGATAATGCTCTTGCTTGATAGCTTGATTCAAATTTCTCGGATCTAGACAAATTCGTAATTTTCCTGACTTGGGTTTTTCAACAACTACTAGTGAACTGACCCATTCTGTTGGTTCATCTACTTTCTGTATTACATTTTTCCATTCCATCTCTTCCAAAGTTGATTTAAGTGGTTCTCATAAGCTGTAGGAACCGTCCTTGGTGGATTGATGACAGGTTTCATATTTTCGTCAATTGCGATATGATATTTTTGTTTCAGGCATCCTAGACCTTTGAACACACTGGAAAATTCTTTCACAATATGATTGTCCTTATTCCTCTGAACATTGCAAACTACTTGTATTAAGTGCAAATCTTGAGACGCTTTGAACCCAAGAATAGGCGGTTGGTTTGTTTTTGTGAGATAAAAATCAAGTTCTTGATTCATGCAGTTAAATTTGCATTTGCTATAACAATTAGTTTGTCACCAAAGTAGCTTGTAAGACTGGTCTTGCTTGGTTTTACTTCAATGTTGTCAATGTTCATTGTTTCAAAAATGTGATTTGGAACGATGTTTACTTGCAAACCAGTATCAGTTTTAAATTTGACATCAGTCCCATGAAGTGTCAGAGTGATGTAGCATTCTTTGTCACTGATTTTCAGTGTTTGCCTTTGTCACTGTTCCTACAAAAGATGTTTCTTCCTCTTCAGTTGAGTATTCTTGCATACCATGCACCCGTTTTGTCTTGCAGCATTTAAGAAAATGATGCTGTTTTCGACACCTGTGGCACATTTTTCATGTATGTCGTTTCCTCTTTCTTTGGTTGTGTCATTTTCTTTTCTTTTTTCTTGATTTTCCCACCATGAACTTCTGATGCAGCTGCTTCATTTCGCATTCTTTGAATCTGCTTTTGGATTCTTCGTCTGCTCTGCAGATAGCCAGTGCTTTTTGTAATGTCAGCTGATCTTCTCATAAAAGTCTTTCTTTTACTTTATCAGAATTAGTCCAACAGACAATTCTATCTCTAATCATTTCATCCTGTAGATTTTCAGATTTGCAGTTCTTTGCAATCAATTTAAGCTGAGTTACATATTGGTCAACGGTTTCATTCTTTTGTTGGATTCTTGTATTGAATCTGTGCCTCTCTACTGTAATGTTCTGCTTCGGACTGCAATAATCCTCAAACTTTTTTATCAGTGGACCAATTTTTTCAGCTTCATTGGCCTCAAATGTAAATGTGTTGTAAATGTCTCTACCATCCTGACCAATAATGTATAGGAAAGCACTGAATTTTTCTTTGTCTTCTTTATCTGCAAGCACAACATCTAAGTAGAACTGCATAGTCTGCTTCCACCTCCTCCAAGTTTCTGCTAGATGGTTGGAAGTAAAGTCCATTTCAGGTGACTGAGTTTTTCCATGAGGTCACAATTAACACATTAACTTGTGTATCCAAATTTTAGTATTGTTATGGAGATATACTTCTTAATGGTATAAATCCAGCTTGTTTTAAAATTTTCACTTCTGACACCATGTTATGTTTTGCTAAATAACACAAAACATGGTTTGGTCTAACTACTTTAATGGCATAATTTCAACTGACTTAAACAGTGAAAACACACCCACACTAGTTTCTCATGCTAATGTGATCATAAGGCATATAGGGTTACAACTGAGTGAGAGCCTGGAGCTGACCTTAGGTGACCTGTAACTGTCAGACCATTTGTAGCAACAGAATGTTAATACTGTATATTACTACTGTAGTTCTGATATGTAGAAAACAGTGGTATAGATCTGGTCTAGAGCGTAACCGACCGACTTTTTGTGACACATTGTGACTAAGGACATCAAATGATACCATAGAAATTTATCGCTGTTGAATTTGTGTGCAAGATAAACATGTACACATGACAGTGTTATATGTTGAGCGTTTTTGTTGACATAGATGTATCACAGGAGTCTGACGTATTGTCAATAAAGTTCGATGAAATCTCTGACAACACAAAATCACCTTATTGGTACTATAAAATTAACACAAGGAGTGCATGCATGAGCCCAGCCCTCTGCTTGATTTGACTTTTGTCATGTGTCTTTTATCGCTTCAGAATTGCCAAAAGACTGAAAAGCTACACAAATCCATTCAAAATACAGTAATGTACCATTGCATAACTCTTGGACGGCCATTGCATGAATCTAATCCAGCAAATTAACCTTTATTTTCACCATTACTGTCACAAAGTCTTTCTACAGGACACAGTCAGGCTGAAGTATCCTATTTCACCAGATTCTACCCTGCAGTAAATAAGCGTTAGGGTCTAATAGTCGTACCGATCATGGAGCAGAGTCTGTGTTATCTTTTAATAGTACTGAATCCATCATCCGTCTTTGCTTTAATATTGGAAGTGTGATGATGTCATCAAGCATAATTTCTACTATCCTAACTTTAATTAGATATTTCTATTCAGGAAATTTATATAAAATTATCATATAATACAATTTGAAATAAAAGGCAAGTTAAACATTTTATTTTGTGAAATTACATTCAAACTGTTATTCATCCCATGGTAGAATGGGCTACTTCAACCTGATGGAGTCCTGTAGAAAGACTTTGTGACCATAATGGTAAAATAAAGGTTAATTTCGCCAGAATAGATTCATGGGATGGCTGTGCGAGAGTTATGCGTTGGTATGTTACTGTATTTTGAATGGATATATGTAGCTTTTAAGTCTTTTGGTGATTCTGAAGCGATAAAAGATGTGTGACAAAAGTCAAATCAAGCGGAGGCTGGGCTCATGCGATGTATGTAGTACATTTTGGAGTAAAAACAACTGTTGTTGTTTTGGGGGTTTAAAACCATTTTTCAGAGCATGATGGGCGGTACATGGCGGCCAGTATAACCGGTGGAGTAAGATCCCGGTAAGAAATGCTCACCCATGGGAAGCTGCTGGCAAGCTTTCTTACATACACATATTGGCTAAGTCTAGTCCTACATGTAAGACCTCAATACTGATATTTATGCTTTGGGCATCTAGGTCTTACTGCCCAAATAATGGCACTGTATAGCGTGCTTCGATGTCGTTTGACATCGGAACGACAAGTCAAATTTTCAGTAACGTCTCACACACTTGGCAGCCCATATCAGTGCTTTTCTACAAATTAAAGTTATAATATTTTAGTAGACTTACTCTGATGTCTTTTTCCTACTAAGTTCAAATTCCCACACAAGCAAATGGACATGTTTTCAAATTCCATTGGCCAACATTTCAGTTAGCTGGAATGTGATGGAAGCCAGGAATACTGCAATCAGTTAAAAGGATAAGAATCTTGAACAAAATGAAGCTATCTGAAACACTTTCTTCAATATTAATATATTTGTATTCGTTTTGTTAAATAAGTATACTTGAGCTTAACCCGATTTCAGCATTCCTGGCTTCCATCACATTCCAGCCAACTGAAATTTAGGCCAACGAAACTTGAAAACAGGTCCATTTATTTTGTGAGAATTTGAATTTATTAGAGAAAAGACATCGAAGTAAGTAAAGTCTGACTAAATCATTATGACTTTACTTTGTAGAAAAGCGTCATTATTGGCTGCAAGTTGCGTGAGATATTAATGAAAATTTGACTTTCATTACTATGTTAGTCAACATCAAAACACTCTACACAGTGCCATTATTTAGGCAGTAAGACCTAGACGCCCAAAACATAAACATCAGCGTTGAGATCTTACATTTAGGACTAGGCCAGGTCCTATTACTAATATTAGAACCCCTATTTCATGGACGGGGTGGTAACATGAGCCCATGTGTATCAATGGAGCAGCCAGGTGTAATTCACACCCGGCACTTTTTCAGCCTACTGTTAAAAATTTTGAGCAGTTTCTCACATACACTGCAAGAAATTAAATATTCCTTTAATTTAATAACAGAATTGCTGATAACATTGTAGAAATAAATGTAACATATCGTTTAACATCTTTGATATTTTCTTTTGAACTGCTGTCCATTTTTTTCAACTCATAACTACCTCTGTTTTCAGCCTTACTTTTTTGTATGCCATATAAGTCATTGCTGCCTTATTTGAAAACTTAACCAGATTATAGTAAATATATTATGCAATGATAACGTATCATAGAATATCCAGATATGGCATAGCAAGCCTTATTTGAAAACAAATTACCATGAGAATATTGTGTGAGCTGTGATGGTGGACAAGGTACAGTTACTGCAAGCATTCCACTATAATTTACCTGATATACGTTTAACAGCTTTATCATTAGCCAAACATCATGATAGTCCTAAGTCTACTTACGTAGTAGATTTTAACTAGTCATTTTACTGTGTTACGTGTAGGCTTGTACAAAAGTAACAAAAGAAAAGAGTGAAGTCAACAAGCTTTGTAAATTTTAACAAAATAATTTATTTCCCTAGAAAACAAGGTAAAAATATGAAATAGGACTTACGGTTTGTGAATGTAATCCAAAAATTAATCCTAGAATTGAAAAATATAAGCCCTATCACTAAACAGTTCTAATTGAATCCAGGTTCAAATCTCTATGAAGTTCCAATATGGAAGGCGACGACGTCAGATGAGGTCGTTGTACTGATAGCAACAGTTCCTCGTTAAAACACAATTTATAATGTTCTTTTTAGAATTCCAGAATAAATTTCCACTGAATGTATTTGTCCCAGAATTTTTATAAAAAAAAGCACTTGTTTTTTTTTTCTAGAGAATATGAATTATTAAATCCCAAAAAATAGATGAACTTCAGAACAAACTGGCGTCAACAATAAAACACCTCAAGCTCTAACAGTGTAAAAATACAACTGATAAATCTACTAGAGAACGTCTGTTTTAACCCATGATTTCAGATCACATGGTGGCTTACTAATTTGAACAGCGCAGGAAAAAAATATGCCAATTATCACGTAGCAAGAATAGCCCTAAGAATCAGATTCCCACACTGGAAATAAATTAAAAACGAAAGGCTGTTTACAACTCAGCTAACACATCGGCCGAACATGACCTTGGTAATAGCCAATCGTTTTCATTCAGTGTTTACAGACGTCTCAACCAAGGTGAACTAAAAATAGTGATAAAGCAACCATTATGTTCTAATCAGGTCAAGTGAATTTTCTGAAAAGAGATTCAAATCCAATGAAAATTATCATTACAATGAAATATAATGAAACAAAAATAAAATAAAAAAGAATTTAAAACTAACACACAAGCAATTTAATTACATATTCGTAACACTTCCCCCACTAAAGAAAAAGAAAAATTTATATAATAAAGCTTTCTTTTTACCATATGTAAATTATTCATGAGGTAAAACAAACTTACATAAGAAAACTCTTATGAATTATACAAAGTGTACATGAAATAATATTTCTATACATGGGAAAGTGCATCTGCAATCAAATTGTCTTTTCCTTTG